>JABCKL010016740.1:31317-133497 GCA_018851305.1 Calocybe cyanea
AAATCGCTCCAAGTCGCCATGCCAAATCAAAACGATGAAGTGATGAAAAACTCCACATAACCTCAATTTGGTGGAGTGAGAAGAATGTGGAGCAGAGCAACGCCTTTTCAAACGCTAGCCAAAATTTTCGCCTTCATTCGTCTTGACCACTCTTTATTCAACGTTATCTTCACGGACAGAGCGAAACGTTTTTGTCCTTCAAAGACTCTGAAAATTTTTGAATCGTATATCACACTCCTTTAACACACCCGTCATGCACCACGCTCGATACATGCCACGAGCTCACAAAGAAAGGCGGGACCTTTTACCAGAAAGTACGTCTCTTCGTCTCTTTTATTGTGAAAACCGTATCGAAAAGTTATCTTTGTAGTTCTTAGTGATGTTCTGTAAGCCATTTGCCAAGTCACTACTTGCCAAAAGTACTGACCATGAATATTAGCCCTTCCAAGGATCCGCAGATCCCGCAGACTACCCTTAGTCTGCCCCTGGGCGCAGTCACTAGTCTTATTCTTCCTTCACTGTGCGTATCTCATTGTAGTCAAATATTGTATCGTTGAAACGCCCCTACATCTAGTCCCCTCACTTCTGCCGTCTCTCAATCTTCGAGCGAGTGCGTGTTCTCTTAGTTAACATCGTCTTCGTTGTTATAATGTTCAAAAGCTCTATCACGCCTTCCCCTTCCTCTTCTTCCAGTGCTTCTTTATCTACGTCTACTTCAAGCCTCACAACCCAAAGTAGTCCCCAAGGAAGCCCTTCACCAACTTCAACTCCAACACTCACTTCCGCTGCTCAGTCCGCCTCGTCTGTCTACGAGACAACGTCGGCTGGAAAAGTGCAGACAATTACAAGCGTTCTAGATGTAACTTCGTCTGCTTCGCCTTCTCACTCGGCCACCGTCTCCAGTAGCTTCCTCCACAACAAAGCTCTCTCTGGAACAATCTTTGCCCTCGTTGGTCTCGTCTTCCTTGCTATTCTTCTTGCCATAGCCACTTTCGCCATTCGCCGGAAGCGAAACCAGGATCTTCTAAAAGAAGCTATCTCTTTCAACCCATCGTCTACCATAGATTCCGCTCACCATTACGGTGCTGAAAAGGGTAGATTGTCGCCGGGGAGCAGCGAGGACCATTATCATCATATCCCCCGAGGAGGAACCGGTCAGACATTCGGAGCCAATGTTGCACAAGTGCCAGCGGCTGGTAACATACAGCAGTCTAGCTATCCGCAACTGCCAGACAGGGCTGTGACACCCGACGGTAACGACTGGCATCTGAAACCTGTTCCCGCACTTCCCAATTTTGTCATTGTCAATCAGAGTACGGGCACGGTTGATGAGTTCGACTATGCCCGAAATGGGAATTTGAAGGTGCGCTACTTCTTGACATAGGCTTTTCCATCCCTTCATGATTTTCTACTAGGTTACGAACTAAGTGACTTGGAACCCAGCAGCAATCATTAAATACAATAATTATATACCCTAACAGCGCTGATATTTTCGTATCCCTCCCTGCAGAGCAGGCCCCCCCCCCCTTTTCAGCCCTTCGGCGCTACCACCGCTACTCACCGTTCCCAAATCTGGGAACCCGAGGACAATTTCAGCTTGCAGTAAATCATATTCAAGTATAAAACTTAATGTACAAACAATATTGAATTGCTTGAATGTATCTATAGCTGTCTTCTACAGTGATCATTTGTCTGATTCTTCTTTTTCGTTTGATTCCATTTTCAGGTCTAGGTTCACCTTTCTCTCTCGTCTCTCGAGGTACCACACCAGCCAAGTTACTGCCAATGTAGCGACGCTGACGCAAATCATGGCGATCATACCCTTGCGAAACCGAGGCGCATCAGTAGCGCGATAGAACAGAAGCGGCCACCATGCGTTCACGACATTGTTCCACATGCTAGAAGCAACAGAAGGGATAGATTTGACAAGTTATAATAGCATCAAACGCATACACGCACTTCATTGAAGCCAAGGTGATTCCACGTTCTTGATCATCGTCTGCGCATATTTGATTTGCCCATCTTGATTAAACCGCCCATTCAGAATTGATATTGCCATCAATCCGGGAGATGACATACGCAAAAGTAGTTGCTTGGCCTGCATATGAAGCCCCTGCGATGTCTGTTCTTCTTGATCAGAACAGATTATCAGAAGCATATTTTGAATTTCTATACAGTATGCAAAGAATTTAAGACCTGTCGGACTGCTCCAGACGAGAATACAGATGGCCGCTATGATACACGCGATGGACATGTAAATCAGGACGGGCCAGCGCTTAGTCGTATGGTCAGTCCAAGTAGCGCATATGAGCGTAGAGGCGATCGCAACAGCTGTAACTCCGGAAGGGTAGTAATCTAGTTCCGAAACATTTATTATCATACCAATTCTATAATGATAGAATGCAAACCGATCTGTTCAACGGTATAGCCACCAACGGCTTTCAGCCATTGTCCCATTAGATTGTTTGACCCAAAACTTTCGGTTTCGCCGGAGATAGCAAACTGGGGTTAGGTAACGTATACTCAATGCGCGGTAATGTGCCAATTCGGGAAACGAACAAGAAGACTGCATCCATACCACCTCCAGCGTGTAAGAATACGCCTTGCAAGATTCCAGGATAAGGGTCGACGATCTACTTGAAGCTTGCCTTCGAGCCGGGTGAAAGCCAATCCACGCTCCTAATATGTCAGTATGAATGGGGACAAGCATGAGAATTTCCGCTGTAAAGCCGCGGATTCTTTTGTCAGGGTAACTAAATACGCACCTCATTTGAGAGGTAAAAAGCTTTTGTTGTCGCGGGTAAGTCCGGGAAGATGATGAAACCGTATAAAGCAATCGGTAAGGTTATGACACCGTCAATGATAAAACTCAATTCAAAGTGGAGTTGGGATCAGCGTCGTGACGGTAAAAAACGGTTCGCTTACAGCCATCTCCAGCCGCTCCTTCCAGCATGACCGTTTAGATGTCTTCACAAGATGCCATGAGTTTCGTAGCGTATTGTGATATGTGTAACGGATGACATAAATCTGATGGGAGCGAGTGTCAATCTGCATACGAGGGATTGGGGGAAATTAAGCAACCTGATTCACAGAATGGACAGCAGAGGTTCTGTAGTAATGTTAGGTTGAAATCGTCGTCAAAGTCGTGTGATAGTGACCCAAACGTCAAAACCCCCCAAACAATCTGCATGGTAGGAAACCATATCCTCGGAGGCACAGCTTGTAAAATAAGATTATCTGTTCGAAGAGATTGGTGAAGTGATAAATAAGGGAGGTATCCAAGGCCGAACTGGGTATCATTCCAACAATATAACCGCAAGTAAAGATTGTATTGATTTTCTACAGTGCATGCACTAAATTAGCGGTGAAGTCTTGAGGAAATATATGGGTTGCCAACTGACGTTAAATTCGGTTCCAACCATACCCAGCTCCTCCTTCATCCCGGAAACATATGCGTTAGATATATTGGAACGGTCCAAATCTATCCAAGGCCGAGTAGGTTTAAGACATTGGTAGAATAGTTATTTTCTTGCACCATACAGTTTGTAAAATACTTGATTTTGTTTAATTCTTGATTTAGAGTCTTTCGTGAGGCTACGTACCATAAGACAGCAATACGATAGGATAAACCAGTCTATCTTGAGTAACAAAATTCTCTCTGCTTTGGTTTGGGGTAAAGCGCCCCATACAAAATATCGTGCATTCTGAAGCAAGTTCATTGCAAAGCGCTAAACCATATGCAGATTCGGAATCATGGAAAATTCGTGCCGAGAGATAAAGAAGGAGGAGTATGTAATGATTACGTATAAAGATTTGAGTCATACCCCGGACCAGGACGTGGGTGGTTTGAGGGTACGGCAAGCGAGAAACGCGCTAATCTCGGGGCACTGAAACATATCTGCCTGAGCAGGGACGGTAAAAACGGAATGTATTCGAATATTTAACTGATTTATTAAGCAGTTTGGCTTACAGGTTTGACTATATATGGAATGGATAATGGTCTAGATTATGCAGAGTGCCGATGTCTTGGTTGCCCGGAACAAGAATTATCATCAGCATCAAGCATTCCTCTCAGACGCCCTTATAAATCCTGCATATCGCCTTCTCTCTCATTTCCCAAGCCTGCATCAAACATGCCTCCCCATAGGCTTCCCCATCTCCTCGCTCTGGCGTCCCTCCTATTCCTGACTCCCCTAACAAACGCCGCCGACGCCTTGCTCTTCTCTCGGGATGGTTCGCACCACCATAACCCTCACGCAGCACCCCTCATCCACCTCAATGAGACCGAGCTCACCATGTACCATGCCCCGACACCCGAGTCATACTACACTATCGATTTTGAAGGTGCCGGCGAGGGTACGCGTCATCCAGGATTTATAATCGCTCACATCATCTTCATGTCCCTCGCTTTCTTTGTCGCACTCCCTATAGGTGAGTCACGATTTCCATCGATCCCGGCTGCGCGTAATAACGGTCAAATAGGCATCGCGTTGCGTTCCGTCAAACATGCCGCTCATGGATTTGCAGTGGTCACGTTCTATGTTTTGTGTGCTCTTGGTTGCGCTTCAAGCGGGATTTATAGAAAGCTGACCCCCAACATGTATGTCATTATATCCGATATCCGAAATATCCGATCTCAGCAGTCTTTACAACAGGTACCCAGGTTAGTCGTCGACTTTTTCAACTAGCCGGAGTTATTCTCCTCATCTCGTCACTTTTTAAGGTTCAGTACACAGCAAACAAGGCTATCTAGTCTTGCTCCTGGCAATCTCTCTATCAGCAGTTGATATTATTTCCTTGTTGCGCCGCATCGTCCTTTTCTTCAGAGGTCAAAATAAATTCACAATCAAGACGTTCTGGAATTCTGCTATCCTTGGCCGAGACATCAAGACCGAACACTTTGGTCCAGAGTACACTGGACTCACGGAAGAACCGGAAGAGTATGAGGAAACTAAAATCAATCTTTCGCTCGGTCGGCAATCACAAGATCTTGACCCGATTGGAGAGTACAATGGAGATACTGAGGAATGGGCCAACAACGTACACCGTCACCAACGTCATTACCGCCGGCATTCCACCGCATCAGAGGGGACTCTTTTTGGTACACCCTCACCGATACGTTCGTCGGATAAAATCCAAGAGGTTAAAGGCGCATTTAAGTCAAAGTCGGGACTATTACATCACATTGGCAAGGGTTGTTTCGCCGTTTTAGAGAGGTTTTTGGTGTTTGCAGGCTTTGCACAGACTTTGCTCGGGATTACCATTTATACTGGTTTGCGAACATATCTGTAGCATTCGGAGCTCGCTCTAACGCTTAAACAGGTGGCTGTCGCGAAAACTACGTCAATGGCTGCTTAGCTCATCTGATCAGTATGCTTTTGATGCTACTCCATCATCTAGTATCACTCGCTCACCAATCCTTTCAGAGGGTGGTATCTTTTGGTGTTACGGCCTTGTTTCATTTGCCCGCTTTCTGGGATCGTTCGCAGAGCTAGGATGGGCATGGAATAAGGACCCCAAGGGTACCTCTGTTTCCGCCGAGTTCGTTGAATCTCTTGTTATCTTTGTTTATGGTGCAACGAACACATGGATGGAGAGATTCGGTGCAAATCCTGGCGACCCATTCACAACAAAACAAATTCAGCACATTTCAATTGCCGTGAGTCGCAGTCCACATGTGGTGATACATCTTACCGATCATGATATGAAGGTCATGTTTTGTTTCGCTGGGCTGATAGGTGGGTCACTCGAGTTCTTCAAAAAGCCATTTCTGGAAGGAAAAAAAAATTCTTTCAGGTATGGGTATCGAGTCGAAAAAAGTCCGCGGCTGGCTATCTGCTTCGACTTTCAGCTCAATCAAGTCCGAACGTGTAGCCCAAGATGCAGTCGTGGAGCCTCCGAGTTACTCAGCAAGCTTTAATCCTTTCCCTGCCCTCGTCATTGGTGTAACAGGAGCTGCTATGGCTGCACACGCTCAGACCTACCTCTTCCAGGTAAGCATTTGTCACCATCTATATCGAGTTTTAATCCGAGGGCCTTTTGAAGGTACAAATTCATCAACTCTGGGGCAATCTCCTGGTCGCGTTCGCCGTTCTTCGCTGCTTTACATACTTCTTCCTCTGGCTTGGCCCGCCAAAGTCTGTTCTACCTTCGCGGCCTCCAACAGAAGCTCTAGGCAGCTTCTTTTTGGCATGTGGGGGTCTGGTGTTCATTTTTTCGACGGAGGAAATCACAATTGCAGCAATGCGACGAGGTCGAGATGGTATGTTATTTCTTTGTAAGTCAAATCTTCAACTGACGTTTTCGTGTCAAGATGTCATGATGTTCCTGAATGTCGCTGTAGCGATAACTTGTTTTGCCTTCAGCTGGACACTAGGCGTGGTCGGGTTCAAAGGCTGGTTGAAATCGCGTCTTCGTCCAGTTGTTTCATACAGCAGCTCTGCATGATTTTTCCTCTCCTGTGTTTTTAGCATCTCTTTTTTGGAACTTTGGCCCACTTGACTTTGCATTGTATCCGCTAAATGATTCCCTGCATTTTTCTTCATTAGATTGTCCGTGATTCAAGCATGGTTATTTTCTCCTTCTGCCTGCATGAAGGCACTTGTCTTGTTTTAATTGTACCCACTAATTAGCGCTTTGTAACCACAACGGCCGGAATGTGTTGTACCTTTCTTAATTTCACGAATCAATGTGTTTTTTTATGAAACGTACAGGAGCAGAGTATAATCACTTAATGCTCCTACCCATATCCAAAAGCCTGCCCAGCCACAGTCACTAAAGCCTTTCCAACAACTAGCACGACTGTCAAAATCCGTCCTGTAGAGTACACGGGCAAGTTGCATGGCAGCTAGACTAACGCCAAAGTAGAAGGGTAGATCTTGACCATTGAGGTAGCCAGCACATGATATTAGGGATATGCTGGACATAGAAAGTCCTGCTAGAATTGATCGAGAATGGTTACCAAAAAGAAGAGCAGTCGATCGAATACCCGCATTTGCGTCGTCTAATTTATCCTGGCAATCGATCAGCAATACGGGTCTCAGGGATTTACGAGTGCGTGGGCTAGAATTGGTACCTGATGAGCGTAGATACTGTCATAAACCAAGGTCCAACAAACGCCACCCGCATATAGAGGAAGGCTTATGGTCCAGTCAACAGTCCCGGCGACGGCCGACCATCCAAGAAGGGCACCCCAGTTGAAAGCTAGACCTTTGATTACCCAAGCTAGTTAGTGTCTGAAACTGAGCCACGTCAGAAAAAGCTCACCAAGCACAGCTTGGGGCCAGTAAGTGACTCTTTTCATGAAGGGATAAATGGTTACAATTGACAACGACGAAGCTCCGAGAAGAATGCTTTGAAACAGTGTTTGAGTCATCTAGATAGGGGGAGTCTCGACGAACCGCGCACCTGTACCAGTTGAGCTGCATCAAAACTCCAAGGCCTGCTGTGAGTTGCAATCCGAGAAAAGCAAAAGCTTGCTTCTGGTTAATATCACCTCTTGCTAAAGGCCGCTCCTTAGTTCTTGCTATTCGGTCCTCAATGACAGGTAAACGGACTAGCATAGGTGGCAGGCTCTTACCTACGGCTTTATCAAGACTCTTGTCCCACATATCATTAATTGTACAACCTGCACCACGCATAATCCATGCTCCAAGACCAAAGAGGCCGAAATATGTCAAAGGCGTTGAGATGGGAAGTTGAAGAGTGTATGATGCCATGCTGATTGACCATGCTTATATGAATGTGTCAATGGTAAGTTGTCAAATAGATTTTAGACGCACCACAAGGATAGAACAGCAAAAGAGTTCCAATAGGTTTGTCGGCACGCATAAGAAAGAGATAAGGCCGAAGTCTGGGAGGGAAGCGGTCGACCCATGTCTTATTCGTGGTAGAAGACGGAGTAAAGAAACACCGTGCCAGCTTCAAGTGTAACGTGTGTTCAGTTATGAGTCTCGGCCATGGCCTGTTGATAATCTGGGAGGGTCCTTTGACACTGTAAGGCTTGGAACCAAGACGAATTAACCATCTCGCTGATAGCATGCTGAAATACGCGTCTACCAGATCAATAAATGGTCACGCGTAGGGTCACACGACATGCTCAATAAAAGTGGGTATGAATTGGATAGTGGCAATGATATACATAGACAGTGGTAATATTACACCTTGTGACAGAGACAAGTGTATGGCTAATCCCATTCCTTGCTCAATTTGAAGTGCCACTCGAAGTCTAAACAACCCATTTGATGAGCAAAGTCGGGATGCACACATGTTGTCAAATGGCAAAAACAAACCGCAGTAAACCAGTTGATCGTCATCTGTAACGCGACTTCGAACGTGATAAGACCCAGAGCGAGCCAACATCCCGGATGGCGACTCCTCGGGGTCAAAATTCTTGACATAAGGTTTGCCATCAGGAGAAGGCCCATAGGATCCTAGCATCTGCTCGAGTTTGTCGACTATCCCAGAGACACAACAAGTTTAATGATACGATCATCAGTATTCGAGATGCCTTCACCTTTAAGGCCTGCCCGCTTAACTACTTGAATGTATCGTGCGCCCTAAGGACAGCACCTCATCAAAATGTAGTGGGAGAAAAATCCGTCGTACGACCTACCGAAATGATTGAGTGGTTTACCCGGAAGGTAATTCGCACGCTGCGCGTCACACCACATCAACTAACCTGGCGAACGTAGGGAGTGTTTTCTTGAGACTTACTTGTACTCTACCCCCTCTTTGATGACGATCGGATTTTTCTTTGTGTCAGCTAGCCGTGCCGTATCTTTGAGATCGAAGACTATCTTCTTGCCAGGGGGCATGGTGGGAGAGTCGAGTTCAAGCGTCAATATGGTAACCTACAGGATGATGAGACATAATTTACTGGGCTCAAGTTCCACCTTGCGAACCTTGGGCCCACTCGAGTCGGTCGTCGGTGCACCAGGGACTATGCCCAGTGAAGCTTTCCAGCGATTCAAACTTTCATCGGCTGCATCAAGCTGAGCGTATTCCTCGGTGGTTTTGGCAGCGCCAACCTTGTAGCCTGTGAGTAAAGGATCATCAGTAGGATTTGATGAAACAGCTTTAAAGGCAGAACCTGGGGTAGTGCTGGGTGCAAGATCGTCTTGGTCGTCGTTCTAGAGGATCAGCAAGTATCAGGCGTCTGCACAAGGATGTAAAAAGTGCTATCAACTCACAGCAGACATGGCTAGTAACCTAAAGGTATAGATTGACTCGCGCAAAGCTCAGCTCCCAGCCGATCGTATATCGATTTTCTCACAAGCACGCTTTTTGCCGACAAAGTTACAACACACTTTTTTTTGTTCCGGAAACAAACAACAGCATCCTTCAACCATTTGCGACACAAAGCAATGATATCCACAAAATCTAATTAAATAACTATTCCATCCAGGTATATCCAAAGCCACAGAAATCCATGCCGGGTATATACGCACGTCGTCAACTTGAAAGCGGCAAACGCCAAATTATGTTAATTAAATGCAAGTTGAGGCTACCGATCCCTCGCTTGGGATGTTTGGCGGATGCATTGACTCTATAACAGCTTCTCTAGTAGAGGAAAGTGAAGCGTCAGGCTTACACACCTCCTTTAAACCAACATTTTCCCTTGGCCAGATGAAAGCATTTTGGGCCATTTGGGCAAACGTGACCCCAGCAGCAATTTTCCCCATATGGACACTGAGCACCTATACGGGGATACATTAGTTGAGCTGACGAAACGACCTCGGTCCTTTTGCGAACCACTCTTTAACCAGTTACACGGAGCTTTCTTCGCATTGCTCGCCAGCAACGTAAGTTGCTCCGAAGTCAAATTGTATTCGTGAGAATATTTGCACAGAGTGGCCTGTTCGAAAGGCGTCAATCACAGCGCCCACCATGGGGTGACTCAACCCACCCCTTTGGAACAAACCATCAAGTAGTGTTCGTTACAAGGAGGCGGGATTTCTACGGCCCATCGAAATCAGATCTGAGCGAAATGCCTCGATGATTATACTCACGTCTGTGTAGAGGCTATAAATATACATAAGATACGAACAATTGCTGATGATTGAAAGAAATCTCCACACCAAAGAAGGATCAATCATACGTCCACCTGTTCGAGCCGGAGACTGCGGACTTATGAGTCCACCATTCGTTGTTACGGTGCTAAATGAGCCCACAGTCAACGGTGAAGGTTTCCTGAAACCTTTTGCGAGTTTCTCTGTCATGAACAGCCCATCTAAATTCAGCCGAGTAAGGGAGGAAAGCCTGGAATCATCGGCGTCATTTGAGGACCGAAGTAGAACTATCTTTCCTAGCAGATGTTCCTTCTCTAACGCGGTAAACATCGGCAGGTAGCCTGATATATCGGCCTGGCCGCCTAATATACACGCAGTGAGGCAGGCACGACTCGTGGATAGAAGAAATAACCTTACCACAAAAGAAGACACGTAAAGTTTGCGGGAACCGCGTAAATGTTCGAAGATATTCTAGTGCTAGCATTTCGTAGTGACCCAAAGACCTATGATATCGGACCTACCTTTGATCTTGGACCCTACGGAGTCTTTCTTGAAACCGGCATCGACCATGAGAAATCGCGGGGACGATTGACTAAAGCCCTGTGAATATAGGTTATGTTGCTATAATTCACGAGCAAAATGGTGCATACAGATAAAAACCCTTCAAATTGTTCTGGTGTGCAAATTCTGTGCGTCCTCAGTTGATCTTCGAGTTCCGTCCGATTGTAGTACACAATAATCCAAAAAGAGAGGCGGCCGAATATGTGTACTCCTTTTTTTGAAAGATATTCCGCAATGGGTTTTGTGAGCTGCTGTGCAGCTGTCGCTCCCCCTTGCTGTCCTTGTACCAGTAGATCTCTAATAAATATGTTATCGTCGCCATCGACCACGCATAGTATAAGCGGGTTTTGATTCTGTGGCGGGCCTCACACAGTCAGTGAAACAGAAACGTGCCACCAAAAAAAGCAAAATACTCTAAAGCAATCCAAATCCGAAATTTGTTTGTTGAGAGCTGAGACCTGCACATTATGTGCTTGGGTATCACGCTCAGAAGCTTCGAGTGCGACCGCATGTGCTTGCTTCCATACCGACAACTCGACTTCAAGTTCTGCAACTCGGTTTTCGAGGTCAGCGTTACGCTTAACCGTCGCTCGTGAGAGATCTGAGGAGTGAAAAAAAAAGGAGTGAAACAAGCGTTAGGAAAAAAAAAACCGTTAGCCTACTGAGGAGCCTCGTCAGCGTCTCATCCCTGGCAATTTTTTTAATTAAGAAAAATAGACTGTAAGTAAAGGAGCGTAATGAAGAAATTTAGATAGTACCAGAGCTGCTGGTTTGCATCAGCCAGCGGTTGGGTGGCCATGAAAGGCGGAATAGAGGAGGAAAGAAATAAGGAGAGGGCGGGAACAGATGCGTTAGGATGCAGTTAAACGTGGGGTGGCCTTTATGGGCGACTGCTTGCCATAAAATGAAAGTTTGTAGGGCGGCTTCTCCGGGTTCTATTACCAGATATACAACAATCGAACGGGGGAAATGGTTTAGAAGCTTCGAAAGTCACACGAGCTAGGATACCCCCCAGATAGGACAGCCGATTATAAGCTAAAGCAAAATACATTGGCTCCGCTGCTGTGTCTGTGCAAGTCTGCGCTGGAGCCTCATCATTCGTTACATCAGAGACGCCCATCGCTATCTGATGTTTGAAGGGAGAGATAAAGTAACAACTTGTCACTCGCATTTTCCCGCGCGACGTATTCGTCGGCTTTTCGTAAGAGAATAAGAATTAACGATCACATATATAGACAGTATAAGCTTTCTTTGAAAAAAAAAATCTGCTCAGTTGAGCTCATCACGACTAGCGTTAAGTATCAGCGGCTTGATGAACCCTCGGTTCTTTGTGCATATCCACTATGTCACAAATAAATAATGATCTGCCGCGTTGGCAAACACTGCCACCTACCTCCAACAAATTTGCAGCGTCCCTGTTTGAAGAAATGACATTTAGTGGACAGAGAGCAGTAATGCCCGTAGCAACACTCATCGCCCCACAGGCAAGTTTCTCCTGTAACCTAGTCAGAGTAAAGTTCGAAACCAAAGTCGCGGATATGACACACCTTTGTTGATAGCTGGGCAAGGTGCCTTCTTCGCGTTCTGACGGATCTCTAAAAAGTGCTCCGCCTCTAAAAGATAATCATGTCCATATTTACAATCAGCACCATGTTTGCAATTTGCCAAATAGAATAATGTGCATGGAGGAGGCTTGTCTATCGGCAAGGAATCAGCCCAAGGCCTAATTTATCAACCACATATATCACGCACGTTTCGATAGAGGCTGTATCACAACGAGTTCATCGAATGACACGGAAATTTGGCCATTTTAGATCGGGGAGCTTTGTTGACGGTAGTAACACTTACAATATTTGGGTTGACATATCGTGATCCCCTGAAGGTCGGGGGTGCTTGATCAGGGAGATCGTCGCTCCCCTCAGTTGTCGTACTAACGCTGGAATCTAGGTCGGGTGTGGGAACCCTCTTCTGAACCGCGGAAGAGTAGCTGGTTGGAATGGAAGGGCGACACGGTGGACCCGGGTTTTCTATCTCTGCCTTGTTATCCAAAGCAGTCCCAGGAGACTGATCGAGTTCTGGAAGTGTAAGCGACGGAGGTAGAGATGTCGGGCACTGTGCTGGTCCGACATATGGAGAAGAACTAACGTGTCCTCCCTGACTAGTATTTGTACTTTGAGAAGTCGGCATGACAAGCTTTTTCTCTAGAAATAAACTGGGGATTGTTAAAACTGGTAGACCGAGATCTGCTATTTCTGCGGCCATGTCGGTATAGCTTCGAAGAAGGACTAATTTCTGCTTGAAACCCGCCGTTATCTGCGATCGAAGAGTGGTGACATAGCCATTATCGTGACAACCTAAAGGTATGAGCCGTATGTTAACAGAATTTCTGTTTAACTCACCACCAAAAATGATTTTGGATGTCTGAGGGAGGCGAATTTCGTCCTCCAATCGTGCTAGAAGCAGATAGCGGGATCAGAGTCCAAGTGCAGCATTCTCGGTAGTGACCCTGACCTTTGATTTTAGCGTCTGCAGCTTCCTTTGTATCTCCAACATCCACCATTAAGAACCGCTCGGCGGCCTGGTTAAAACCCACCACGAATTCGTCAAATTTCATCTTTGCTTTCGTGTTACCAACACGCCCCAAAGTGTCCACTAATCCACGCTTATTCAAAAATACGTATACCCACAGCTGATATTGATTTGCCCCATACACGGAGGACAAATGCTGTAAGATGGAGTCGGATAGCTTCTGTCCGGCGGTGAGTCCACCTGCTCTGCCTTGGATGATGAGGTCAGGCGAGAAAATAGCACCGTCTCCATCAAGGAGGGCAACAGCACGAAAGCCCTTCGATCATGTTTAGTACCTGGCTCGTAGGCGTTTGTGGGACCTGATAACTACCTTGATTTGGTTCTCTAAATCCTCTTTTTCTCTAATAGCGTCCTGCTTTAACTTATCGAGTTGTCGTCTCTCGGCGTCAACGTCATTGTAGGCTCGTTTATAAACGTTTAATTCCGCTTCAAGTTTTTGTATCTTCTCTGTAAACATTGTTTCATTTCCTAGCACGTTCAGTATTTCATCTAGTGATAAGCGGCAATAAGAACCACATGAAGATATGTACTGCTGTAAATACTTCTGAGCTGGTCAAAGTAAAACCCGCTGAAAAGGACCACGCATAATTGTCAGCTTGGGGCAAACTAGGTAATATCTTAGACGTACACTCGGTGAGCCTGAGGTTGTGGAAGGGATAACGACTGGGTGTCCTTATTTGTTTCGTTCATTACAGTATCGTAAAGCATGGAGGAGCAGATATTCTGCATGCTATTTGGAGCGGTCTAGGGGAGAAAGGAGGCTTGACAAATTGGTGGTATATAAACGTCTTGCCTTGCTTTCTATATGTGTAAAAAACACGTGGGCTGTGCAGAGAATTGGAAATGCACGATGCGCATGCTTGAAGCTCTGTATAAGTGTGGATAAGAAGCGTTGTGAAAGGTCCATGATCGAGGTGATGGAGAAGACTCAGGACAAGAACGCACAAATTTTCCCTCGGAGAGAACAAGAGCACGATAGTTTCCAATCCCAGAGGAAAGCTTACGTTTTTTATGACCAGCTGAAGCACGAATTGTTGAAACACTGACCTAGAAGCGTGGTGTTTCAACGCTATGAGATCCACGGCGCTGATATGTTTGGAAGCGAGGAAGATGGGCCACTGATTGCTGCAGCCTGCATGGCGAGACGCGAATAGTAAAGAATAGCTGAAAATCTGTAATCGCAGCGTCCTGTAGCTCCTATTCTTCGAGTTTCTACCCTGATTCCGCAGCAAACGGGTAATTCATATACTGACATATAGTAATTGAGTAAAAGAACCTCGACTTTGAGCTTCTCAGTCTTCTTATGACGTACTTGAGCACGTGATGCACGTTTTTGGCTCCTTCAATATCTGGCATTAAGTAGCACACTACAGTACTAATGGGTGCCAGCGGCTGATCATAAACACCACCGACTCATTCAGCGATGCGCTCGGCATGTATGCGCGTTTTTTTTCTCATTTGTCTAACTTTTACATGCTCGGTCTACTCCCAACTAAATCTTCCAAATCCACCTTATCTTCCTCCTGACGCGACTGAAGGAGCCAGACCGACAAGCGATGGATTTCAACCAAATCCCCAATGGTCAACCCTGCTAGGAAACTTGCTTTATTTCTATGAAGCACAGCGTAGTGGAGCACTCCCATCAACAAAGCGTGTTTCCTGGCGAAATTCTAGTACAGTCCATGATGGTCAAGATGTCAACGTGGACCTTAGTGGTGTGTTTTAAATCTTAAATCAGTCTCATGACATACTAATCACTATATCAGGTGGTTATTTTGATGCGGGAGGTTCGTGTTTCGCTCCTGTTTTCATAGCTTAGCGGCTCAAGCAAGGCAGACTACATCAAGGCAACGTTTCCTCTGGTCAGCAGGTTAACATCAAACTTTGGAACGTGGTTAACCGTCGTATAGAGTGCCACTCTGATGTCAATCTGTTGGGGTGCTACAGATTTCGGAAAAGGTGGGGACAAGTGCCTTTTCAGGACCTGTGCTCAGATTGTTCCCGTAAAGCTTATGACTTGACGAATCAAACGGCGTATCTTGACGATATGCTGAGGTGGGGCCTCGATTGGCTGATGAAAGTGAGAGATCAACGTCAAAAGTCTGGAAATTCTTATCAGCTCAATTTATCCGCAGGCACATCCTTCCGATAACACGCTATACGTACTGGTCGGAAATAGTCAGTTCCATCTTCGCTTTGATATGTCTCGTCCGCTGAAACAAAACAGCTGATGTGGATAATGCATATTGGGGAGGCGATCAAAACATTCCGTCTTTCCGCCCATCCTATCAGATCAACAACACTCATCCTGGGACCGATGCTGCTGCAGGGGCTGCCGCAGCCTTCGCTTCGTGCTCAGGTCTTTACCTCAACAAAGCCTTTGGCCCACCCTTTTCTTCACCAGCGTCACTTCACAACTCTTCTTATGGGGAGAAATTATTGGAACACGCCAAACAGCTCTACTCCTTCGCCGTCAATGCAACCGGAGGTTTAACTACTTACCAGACCTCTGTACCGTCTGTAGCTGCTAGCTATGGATCTTCGTCATATACCGACGAGTTAACGCTAGCCGCTCTATTTCTTGCTTGGGCGACTAATTCTACACCTTTTTTCCAGGAAGCTGAGAGTTTTTACCAAAAATATAATCTTGCTGGGCAAAATACTATATTCAATTGGGACTTTAAGACACCTGGTTTAGCCGTCTTATTCGCACAAGTCATTCCGTTACTCCCAGGTTTAGGTGCAAAGCTTGCTATGTGGCAAGACGAGGCTGAACGATATTTTGATCATATTATGAACAACCAAAAGCCTGGATACCTGACAAAGAGTTCGTTTGCGACATTTTACTATTTTTCGAGCCTCAAATATTTGTGACTGCAGATGGTCTTCTATACTATGATGGTGACTCCGACTTTGCAAGCCTCAATCCAGCCCTCAACGCAGCGATGCTACTGACTAGGTATGCCGAAATTGCATCTACGCCAGAGAAGAAGGCATCCTACAAGGTTAGATGCCCTAAAGATTTGCGTGTGCAAACACTCACCTTGCTGTTAGAAATTTGCTCAGAGCCAGGTCGATTATACTCTGGGAAAGAACCCTATGCACGGTAAATGCTTGTGAAAAAAAAAATCCGGATAGCTAGAAGGCTAATCATGACGATAGTGCCCTATGTTGTTGGCTCTCACCCTAACTCGCCGGCCAACCCTCACTCAGCAATGGCAAGCGGAGGGAATGACATAAATAATATTGACACTTCACCTGAAAAAGAGACATATGTCATTTATGGTGCCGTGATTGGTGGACCAGATAAACATGACAAATATTACGATATCCGGAGCGACTGGCCTGAGACCGAGGTCGGTTGCTACAATACCAGTCTTAAAGCTTGAGCAGCTGATCGTCTGGTTTGACGATAGGTGGCTCTTGACTACAATGCACCCATGCTTACATTGACTGCAATGCACGTCTTGAGCGACTCGAACGACCCATATTTCACTTCTCTCGAAGTGGGAGCTTATGAGAAAGTTCGACCCAAGGGCCGCCCCTGCGATCCAGCATTCAAAGATGCTTGTGACGGACCGCGGCTTAGCAGAGGTGGAAAAATTGCTATAGCAGTGGTCGTCACTGTTGTCGGTTTGATCATTCTTGGACTTTTAGTTCGGTACATGTTCGTCTTAAGGGGCACAAAGCAAAAAGTTCGCTCTGCCTGAGGGACACATCTCACTCTTTTGACTCCTATGTTGGGACTGGAACAATCTCCTAGGCTCGTAACATATAATAGTAAATGTGTATTGATCGGGAAATAAACGTTAATAAACCGTAAACCCTACTATAATCTTGAGAAATCGAATTTAATCATAAACCTGGATGGGTGCTTCGGTCAACGAGTGTCTTTGTGCGGTATCAGGAAACGTACCTCAAGAACATATCGCGCCTCTTCTTTCAGACCTTCTAGATATTCACTAGCCTCTAATTCACCGATGCCGTATGATTTCACTATAGCGGTCACAAGGGCATCAAAGACGTCTGGAACAGGCCAAGTGGGGCCGCATAGATAGAAGATGCCCTCTTTCTCACGAAGAGCCTGCGAAAGTACTTCGGAATCTTCGACCATCTTATGTTGGATGTAAACCTTCTGAGCCGAGTCTCGAGAAAATGCCAGGCCAGCATGTGTTACAATCCCATCAAGGATGAAAGCCTCTATCTCTTCTCCGTAGAGATACTCGGAAGCTTGGTGTCTAGAGCCGAAATAATAGTAGACAGGCCCTATTTCAATTCCTTGAGCGACTTGTGCCTCAAGGTATTGCAGCAAAGCGCGGAAGGGGGCTACGCCGGTACCAAGTCCCGCCATAATAATGGGTTGCTTGGGGTCTGGCGGTGCCTAGAGTGTCAGGATATTAGCGTTCGGCTGTATAGACATGCGTGAGGAATATATACCTTGATTACGCCTGGCTTAATGGACACTGTGACTTTTTGACCCGGTTTCACGGTATCGAGATATTTTGTACATTGACCAGTACGAACAGTGCCTAGATTGATAGATGAGCGTGAGATAGAGTAAAGATGAGCCTACTGCCTACCATCTGGCGTTGTCCAGTGCACAGTAACCACTAGAAGATCAACGCGGTCGCCCACGACACTTTGAGCACTAGCGATACTGTAGTGTCTAGGTTTGATGTCTCCAACTAGCTCGCACAATTTCTCTATACCAGGTTTTGCACTAGGATACTTCATAAGAATATCGACGAAATGGACAAAGTCCTTGTCGGAAAGCTTTTTGTAGGTCGCAGACCCCTCGGGCGAGCCTATAAATAGCAGAGCGTGGCGATCAACGGACGATGTGGCATATGCAGCGAGATCAGTGTAAAAGGACTTGGGAGGATGACCGAAGAGGTCGACCTGCTGTTGCAACACCTGAAATATGGTTCTGGTATGCATTCTTCCTTCATAACCGGGAACAGGAATGGTGATAAGCCGATTTGGGTCCACGCCATACCATTTACAAAAGTCGAGGACTTCTGTTTCATCGTTCCACCCATGGACTCCCAATGATTCACCCAACTCATATTTTAATCCGGTACCCGCAGTATCAAACTCCATGTGAAAGAGATTACGGTCGTATTCAAGAGGAGTGACCCGACGGTTAACAGTGCATGTGATAAGGTAGGTGTGTTCAGCGGCTTCAGGGTGCAAAGTGGGATCTCGTGGGAATTCCTCGGATGACTCGTCCAGAAGCGGGGCGTACACTGCAGGGAAGGCGAGATGTTTGGCAGCTTCATGCCAAGACGATAGCCGTGCACCGTTGACAACGGTGTCTCCGCTATCGCCTTCGACCGCTATGGCATTGACTTCAAAACTCTTCAGGGGTGAAGAGTCTTTATCGGGCCTTGCAAGCTCAATTTCCTGTAAGCCGGACCATGCCACCGCACCAACCTCATCTACAGCAATACCCTCGACATAGCTACCCAAAACAGTCTGGACTACGGTGAGGACACTTTTCTCTGACGCTGCCGCCCCGAGATACAGCCTGACGAAAGCAAAAAGGGTCACAAAGACTTGAAGAACATCGGCGGTCGGGCCCTTAGGTCCTGCGAGAGTGGTCGCAACCTCTTTTGCATTGAAGAGGAAGAGGCGTAACCCATTCTCGATGATTAGGGAGATAGCTTGAGCCGGTAAAGTCGTATATACTTCTTCTGGAGACCAAGATGTAATCAATAGTACTGCAGCACCCCGTCTGGCGTACTGGAGCAGTGAATGTGTTTTGAGAAGGTTCTGATCTAAGATGGCGAAAAAGTCGGCTGTACCACAGACGGTGGGGTCGAGCGAGAGCGAAGCGTCGAACGGATAAGAGTCCCCATGATTGGACTTGGGTCCTAGCAGTAGACGGTGGGCGGCGATGCCACCCGGATTGGAAAATACGTCGTAATCAGTAAGGGAACGAACACTGAGCGCGTTGCTTGCGAAGAAAAGTGCTTCGGTAAGCTGTGACAGCGCCGAAAGCGAGGACTCTGGGGGGCTGAGCAGGAGCACTCTCTTGAAGGCTGCCGAGTGACGAGATGCATGGTCAGCTTCTGCGTTGGGCACGATGCTTGCCACGAAATCTGCCAGAACAGCTCCCTTGCATAAGTATTCCTGGGATCTGGGAGGCGTGACACGATGTGCAGTTACAGAGATATGGGTGTCGCTCTCCAACAATGCACTTAGGACGTCGACATACAAAGCGCCTTGTGTGGATCGATTCGGAACTTCATCGAGGACGTGCACGCTGACGACGGTTTTGGGAATGGCGCTCCTGAGCGCTGCTTCATCCCATGGACGGAATACGTTGACGACGACAACGGCTAAGCCAGTAATGTGATTGGCGAGAGCGGCGATAGCAAGGGCAAGGGGGCCGTTGAGAACAACGATTGCGGTATGTGACTCGCTACTACCAAAAATATCGAAAAGCTTGTAGCCAGCATCGCTTAAAATGGCTGAAACGGTTGTGGCACTTGTCTCGAGGATGGCAGGCAAAGGTGCGATGAAATGGCCTTTCTCACGAGAGGTGCTATGCTGATCAAAAAGATGGATAACATGGTGATGGATAAATCTATACGAGAGTGTGGAAAAGTCGGCAGTCTGTTGGGGAGTAGCGGAAAGGAGAATGACGATGTTTCCTGGCAGAATGGACCAAGCGGATGAGAGGGGTGCTAATGAGGGCGAAAGAGAGAAAGTTTCGCCGATGGAAGTTACATTGGGGACCTGTATGACCAGCCTGCTTGAAGACCGGGCCACAGGCAAGTGAGCAAGGGAGGGAGCCATCATAGCAAGACCGGTTGGAGTGGTGTAGGCCGTCAGGACACCACCAGTAATGGTGTCTTGACTAGTTCCTTCGGAAAGTCTCCCGACGAGACTGAGGCCTGCACCAGCTCTAGTCTGCAATTCTATTACTTGAGCAGACCCGGCATTTGAACAGGCCCATTTTTTGGTCAAAGTTCCAAAGCCAGTCTGTTCAGCAAGATCGTATACGTATACGGCAGAACTAGAGCTTTTGCGAGATGCAATGAATTCGACAACATGATATGCAGGAATACGGGGATCGAGGTAGACGTCTGGATCTAAAGATTGAGATGCTTTGAGAGAGGGAGATGAGGGGACCGAGAGGGTCGAGGAGGAGGAGGAGGAGAGGGGTGTAGATGCGCCTGAGTTTCCCGACATTGTGATGAGAAGGTTAGGGATCGACGGTGGAGGACTTTTGCCATGATTATTACTGGTATTGAGCCATTCGTGCTCACAAGCACGTCTTCCTTTGCCATCACGTGTTTGTCACTTGATTTTGTAATCTAAAATCTAAAATTCTACACTCGTATCGTACTAAACAGGCGATCTCCCTGTAACCAATCCAAATCTCAGCAATCTAAACTTCACAAAGAAAATAAACATACCGCATCACCAAGACCTGGGTTAATAAAGCCCTCAGCAGTCATCTTCGCATCGACACCAGCAACCCAGATCTTGTCATCAACTAGTCAAATACGCTCCTCAGTCTCTATCAGCAGACTCACCTCAATATCAGGATACTCCATTCGCACGTTTTCCAGACCCTCTTTCGAAGCTAGAACGCAGAGAAGCTTGATATCCTTCGCTGGATGAAATCCTCTTAGTGACAATCTCGACTCTTTAAAACGAAACAACCAACCAGGGATACCCCATTCAACAATCATGGCAAGGGCAGCACAGGCAGTACCACCAGTTGCGATCAAAGGATCAAGGAGCATAACCTGATCCACAGGTGCAGACGGAGGAAGTTTGGAATAATCTAAGATTGATTTGTTTGAGAGTTCAATGTGTGATGGCCAAAAGTATCGCTCAACATTCTACAGGCTGAAGCGTACTCTTCTCCCGAAACAGGCCTAGATGGTATACCGGAGCATCCCTAAGAAAAGCTGCCCTAAGAACACGTTTTAGAAGTCATGGCAGTGTACTTGCGGAAACAGTGTCAACTGATTGTGCGTTAGCAAACCTATCGTAACATCCAAGGCCAAGGCAATGTACGACTCACCAATGAATCCGTCATACCCAGCCCAGCTCTCAAGATAGGCGTCAATCCGATTTTCGGTTTAATTCTCGTACCAGTGAAATGGCTGACGGGTGTTTCCTAGAACAAAGTAGATCGGCACTGGTGGAGCAACGGCTGCAGCTGTCTACATACTCCCTCAAACTTCGTTTCTTCAAGATCCCGAGTGGCTTCAAAGCCCAGGAAAAGGCTGATTTTTTTGACTCCCTTAACACAACCTAAGCATATCGACGCTTAAGAACATCTTCTACTTACCTCTCGAAATTCCTGAGAGCTAGTTGCAGCTTGGCGGAGCTTAGAAAGCTCAGCATTTACAATCGGATGTGATAGAACGTGGATTTTTTGAGAGCTCATCTTAGCACGATCACAGGATATGCAAGGATAAAGTGCAAAGGTAATCGCTGCGGTGATTGAGGCTATAGATAAGATCTGCACATCTCATAATCTTATCTGCATACATGAAACTCATCATCGCCGCTTATACTCGCAAGGCTTTAGCAAATCTGCTTTAGCTAGTAAATTCCGCCATTCCTTTTCACTTTTTTTCTTCCGCGGTACCTTCTCAAATTCAAACAAAGTAAAATGCGAGTTGCTATCGTCCTAAGTAGCTTAAGAAACCTCTGAAGCAATATCGACATCCTGTGCTTACTTTTGATTTGAGCTGGAAGCCGATCATATTGATAAGATTCTCAAACTCGTCCACATTGACGAAGCGACTAGCAACTTCTGCGATCTGTAATTCCCCCCTTTGGAAGAACAATAAGCCAGTCGCGGATGTTGCTATGGTTTTAATGCGTACCGGGCTTTGAGGATACGCCAAGCCTCACGAACACAGTTCGGCCAGTTCGTACCCATTAAACTTAAAGAGCAGACAACGACGTCCACGATGTGGCCTTCTCCACTCGATTTGACATCTTCGGTGCTTTCTGAACCCGGGAGCGGAATTCGCTCGCAGATGTCAGCCTCTATTACAAACGTGCCATCGGAAACCAGGTCGAATGACAGGACAGTCTTTCCCTTGGGTATTAGTGCGCGTGCTAAAGTAGCATCTCCGCATCCCAGATCGGCTATGACTGTCTTGGGAGGATAAGCTGAAAGTGCCGAAAGGTAATGATTAACGGGGTTTGTTGGCCAACTTTCAACTTGGTGTCGAAATCCTATGTGATACTGTGCTTTCTGAGTATGTTCAATATATTGACAACTTTTGAAAAGCATACATCTTCGAATACTCGAGGTTCGTCTTTTACCATTTTGTGTGCTTCACGGCTGTTGGTTTTGTAGAGCCGTTCGTTGATTAATCTTGATTCATGAGTTCTCCAGAAGAAGAGGTCCCGGTATTTTGGGCTCACCGGAAGCGTGCCCCGTCAAGACTTTGCCTCATTCCTTCTTGAAGCCGGGTGAGGCCCTGGACGTGTTGTTGAGGTCTGAGTGAAACAGAAGCAGTTCGAGATGAAGTAGTCTGAGACTTCGTTGTATCTGAGATAGACTCTGCTCTGAGTCTTTTTGCTCCTTGCTTGTTGGCAGCTCGCAAAGGTCTTGGCCGAGATATAGACAATGGCTTGTGCGTCTCCGCATCACGAGCTCTTGGATCCTTTTCCCTCCCAACCTTATCTGAGCCACCGAGAAGGGAAGCTAGCTTTCTTTTCTTTTGATGTCCTCTTCGAACGTCCCTCGCGTGGCTGCCCCCCAACGTCTTAACCAAGTTGTCAAGATTTGACTCTTCTGATGACAGTTGTCGAGACCCATCTAACGAGCGTTTTCGTTTGCTAGAAGAGGGCGTAGGGTTTTCTGAGACTGAAGGGATCGCAACAGACCAACCTGGGATGTCGAAAAGCGGCATTCTAAAGTTAAGAAGTTGGCAACTGATAATTCTCAACTCTGTGATTACATAATAGTCCAATGCTATTTTGATTCGCACCGCCACCGGAGCAGTAGAACCATGTACTAGCAATAATCACGACAAGATATGTAACTAACTATTCGTAGGACGAATCCATACAGTCAATCGATGTGGTTATCGTGAAATCTAAAGCTCAATCGCAATCTATCTATCTCACAACTTACTGCAAATCTTCACCTAAAGCTTTCGCCACATGTTTCAGAAGTCTTACATCGTACAAGGGATGTCGACAACGTGGCCGACTTGTCGCAGCATTAAAAGCTTGTGCTGAGATGACTAACCTCGTTGTCTACCCCCCATATCAACTGTCTATACTCATGGCCGTTGATTTGTTGAAAGATTCGAACCCTTCAGTGGGTGACCCATCGATGCTTTCCAGAAGCTTGCTGATGAGTTTGGTTGTAGGCAGAGTTCGCTATGCTTGACGATGATGAACAACTTAGGCATGAAAAGCTAATGGAGGATCATGACTTGGATACTGCACCGTTAGTGACAAGAGGAGCATATGAAGCTGGTAAATATTCCGGTAGAAATTTTCAATATGGCCTCTTGGGACAGCTGATATTAATTCGGTAAGTCCTTTCTTATATGAGATACTGGTTACTATACATACCATCAATGTCTTGCAGTTCCAAAACCTCGGCTATCATGCCTGAGGACCCACGACTCTACATAAACACGGTATTATACCCTCAGCCAAAAAGTTTTTTTTTTTAACTTTCCATCCAGAATGCTCCGTTTTCTGCACTTGTGTGCGGTGTTCAAGGTTTTTTCTCTTTTGTATCATGCGACCTTTACAAATTACAATGTTATGCAAAAGGTTCGGGGAAATCGCATACTGTCTCCGTAATGCTGGAGAGTATGCTTGTACCAAATTGTCCGTCGGCTGGCCGTTTGGAAAAGGCTCTCTCAGGCCTTGTTTTCCACTTTAGCGAGGGTGGTACAAACTCACTCCCCAGCGAAGCAGCATGGCTTGCTGTACCAGGGCAAAAAGTAGCAGCACTTCCCGTTGTCCGTGTCTTTGTGTCACGGTCATCCTTGAACACTATGCGAACGGTCTATCAACCTCTCGGCGATCGTGTCACTGTCGAGCCTTTGATATTTTCGGAATCTGACTTGGATGCACAAGCATTCTTATCAATGATGGCCATTGGCACATCAGAATCCATGCCATTATATATGCAAATCGTACTTGTAAGCAATATTCTTTTATCGTGCTTTGGAGTATCAACTAGTTGCTAAACAGACCATTTTACGGGGACTCGGTGAAAATTACACTTTTCGGGCTTTCAAGGAGCAGCTGGAGCTGCAGAAGAAGAGCTTCAATCCTGCTCAGCTTTCAGGGATTGAACAACGAATGTCACTGTTGATGTCTTTTTTGGAGACAAACAGCCAGACTCTTTTCCGCAAAAAGAAACGCAGGTCATCTTTATTTGCCGCAGGACAGTTAACGATAATTGACCTTTCCGATCCGTTCATTGACCCTGCTTCAGCATGTGGGGTCTTTGAGATCATAGCAAGGCAATTCGTTAGGGCGGATCTTGACACTGGGAAATTTTTGATTGTTGATGAAGCCCACAAAGCAAGTGGCATCCCTCTGAATCTCTGATATATCCTTACTGACAATCATATGGCTTGTTAGTATCTTTCGGCGGCTCGGGCATCAGGGTTGACTAACACTCTTCTGAGTCTGATCAGGCAACAGAGACATCTTTCGATGCGCATCATCATAAGCACACAGGGTAAGTATATTATTGTATACAAGGCACACCACGTAAGCCTGGAAATCTGCTAACTGCTTCAACCTAGAACCAACTGCAGTACCCAGCACACTGCTTGAGCTTTGTAATTTAATTCTTCTCCATCGCTTCTCGTCTCCCTCATGGTGGGACCATATCATGAAACACGTCTCAGCTGACTTCTCCAATACCGATGTGTTCGACCAGGTTGTGAGGCTTGGGGTCAATGCTCTTGGTTCTCTTCTGTGTAATGTTGTTTTCTTATGCAAGTTGAACAGACCGGAGAAGCCCTTGTTATCGCACCCTCCGCACTTGGGATCTTTGGCAACAACACAGGCTCACCAGCAAGCATCAAGCATCTTGGCCGAAGCTACCTTGTTATCAAGACCCGAAAGCGACTCACATATGACGGAGGTGCCTCTAGACTTGTTCTTGCCACTAAATAATGCCTGTCCATACTTTATAACCACCTATCACGTCAGTTCTATCTCCTTTACTGGGTTCGAAAATATATCTTAATCCTGAATCTACGTGATACCACCACACTACATACTTGCCAAATACGCAACTTATGTTGAATGTCAGCTTCACATCAAAGTTCTATGATTATCAATGATCAGGCAAAATACTACGAAAGCGCGTTTTGATCCACGACGCCTTCCAAAGTCGGGTGTGCCAGACATTGCGTTGAAACTTCCAAATGACGGAGAATGTAAAGAGAGCCGCCAAGACGAAAGAAAGGAGCACGATGAATGCTCCAACAACGACCCAATGAGGACCTGAGTGTGAAGCGCCTCTTCTGGTTATATCTTGGAGCGCATAAGCCACGATTGCCACTGTGAACGAGAGGATAGCCCAGACAAGAAGAACGGGTGGCAAGCTTAAAAGCATTGCGTGACCCCGCAACCCCAAAAACCCGTACTGTACGTTGTACATATAGGTAAACTAAAAGTAAACTGTAAATATATTTTTGCGGACTGAAAAGCGGGGAGCCTTGCCGAATCTGCCATACGGGTGTTTGCCTGGTGCCTCCAAATGGAGAATACGCCCACAATTATACTGCCAAGCGAGGCCAACGCTGAAATATTGGCGCCTATTCTTGCAGGTTCTTCAATCTCGTCGATGGCTAATAAGCTGACAGTTGCCCTGCACGTAATTAGACACAGGACAAGGTAAAGACAAGATAGCATACGATAGCAATACAGTTGACTGTCAAATGACTGGGTTATTGCAGTGCGACAACGTTCGTCCAAGACAACTTACGATAAGTAGGAAGTGAGAATACTCTCGTACTAATCTCTCAATATATTTCTCCCAATTCTGTTGCATATTCGCCAAGCGGCCACGATATTCACTGGAGGCCTAATGAATATTCTAAGGACGAGCGCTTCAAGGGGGAAGAATGATCGATACCTTCACATGGGTATAATAGGAGTGTGGTATACCGAAGAAGAACGCGTTGATCACCAAATTCAGAATCGGAGTGATAACGCGAGTCAGTCGGCGGGGCGGGCTGTTTGGGGGAAGAGCCCTCGCCTGTCTGATGGCAAGCGAAGTCTTTTGGGTGTGCTTTCCATATTGTTCTGAGTCTCTAAAGCTGCAGACTTCGCGGAGGAGCCATGCAAGGAACACTGTTTTGGCGACGGATTCATTATTATATGGCTCTATCTTTCGCTCAGTGGGAACAAAAAACAGATGTTACAGCAATGACACCGACCAGATAGTTGGTGAAGCACTCTTGATAACTCTTCACATTCGGTTTTTGAAAAGGGAGCTAGACTTCTTGAACCCGATATCAGGTTATCAGTCTGTTCACCAGTTAGTCCTGCGTTGACCAGCAGTCAAGGCCATCGATATCTTACTAGAAACCAAGTCAATGCATCAGAAGCATCTGAGATAGCTCGATCGGGCACCGATACGTGAGCTGGATGATTCCAAAGAAAATTCCAATAGAGTCGTCTGCGCCGGTTGACTGAAATGTTCCTTGTTAAGCTGGTAAGTTTGAGGTAGGTCATTTTTGAGCCTTACGAGTGTTGAGATCCAGGAGCGAAACATTATCATCCCTGATCTCCTGCAAGTCATATGATGCCACGCAGTGCTTGTGATTTACGACGAGGAAGAGACTTGGTATGCCTTGTTCTCCATTGCTGGCCTGTACGAGTAACTGCACTTCCATTTCGTCGTCCAGATCTGGGAGAGGATAGTTGAACGTAGTCTTGTTGATCAATTCGCGTATTTCACGTTCACGGATGTCCTGATCGGTAACGACTTTGACGTGGCTGCTGTAAAAGTATATCCATCCCTTTAACATAGCTTGTAAGGAAGCTAAAGGCATAATATAGGGCTTAACCACCTGTGGATGCACACAAAGTGTCCAAGTGTCTGGCAGGTTCTCTCTCTTGCAAAAATCTTCTTGACTGTCGAAATGGTCAATACAGTTGAGGATGGGAAACGGCATCATACAAAACAAATGTGTTAGGCGATTCTATAACCTTTAACATGGATTATTAGACACGAAGTACAGAAAGCCAGAACAACTACGCACTCTGATACCCGCTTTATTGAGATTCATGAGATCAACAAGGAAAATGTCAATGTGTGTGGATCATCCATACGGTAGCATCACGATCAGTTGGCAATGGTGTTGCCGTCTTGGTAAACTGCATAATTGTAAATAGTCCGTGACCCGTGACCGATGCTGGACATGTCACGAGGACGTCTTTGTCCAACACTCATTCATGAGCAACTTTGGATCTTCGACTGGGGCGCTCTTTGGGGGAGGGAACAACTCCACACAGTCAGCATCGTCCAACACGACTACTAGTCAACTGAGCCTCTTCGGAAGTACGCGTCAATCTCCTGTACACGTCCGTACACTTCTCATAACCTTTTTGCAGGCAAACCTGTGGTCAGTGGTGGACTATTCGGAGGGGCCCAAAACACTTCGGGAACTGGGGATGTTGGTTCAAATAAAGGTAGCTCGCTTGGTGGTGCTTTAACAAGTAATGCGGCAGCACCTCCATCGAGCACCAATTTCTTTGGTTCAACGAACACCACCTCAGCTGGAACAGCTCCTTCGAGTCTCTTCGGCAGTACGGGTGTTTCCACTATAGGTGCCGGAACTACTCCAGCCAATTCTCTGTTCGGTAGTTCTTTCCTATCTAAACCTACTGATCAGAATGTCACAAATACATCGAAACCTGCGGGGACGAACCGTAAGCGGTTCTTTTCGTATAATATCAAGACCGCTTGATGATCAGGTCACAGTATTTGGACAAACAAACACACCAGCTGGTAACAGCGATCTATGTGGGCTTGGGGTTTTTCTCATCATAGCCTATAGGAACTACGACAGCGGTAGCGGGCCCGGCTGCTAGTGGAGGGCTCTTTGGGCAACCTGCTAAGCCAACGGAGTCAACTTCCGGGGTTGCTGCATCTTCAAGCAGCCCCTTTGCGGGAGGCTTCTTTGGAAAAACTACCACAAGTGGCTCAGGGACCTCAACAACACCCGCTGGTAGGACACAGTGACATGTTTGAGTGTCAGTCTTACTCAAGACTCTGATTCTGCAGCGACTCCGGCAGGGCCATTATCCATTCCGGCTGTGAAACCGGCTGAAAAGAAAGATGGCATATCACCATGTAAGCAATCGACTCGTGCTCAGCCGAACCAATCTAAATGAGCTCTCTAGCACCGACCCCTACTCCTGCGTTTAACTTGTTCGGCCCTAAGCCAGCGGAAGAAAAAAAAGATACCGGTGCAACAACTAGCGCCCCTGCTACTTCGTTTTCTCTTGGTCTAACCAAACCTGCTGAAAACACTTGTAAGTTGATGCTGAAATGTTGTTCTGTGGTTTCGTTTAATGTTTCCAGCCTCGAACGCTCAAGCTGCTCTTACCACCGCAGCTGTCGCAGTGGCACCGCCCTCGATGTTGAGAGGTAAAACGATTGAGGAGATTGTTAATAAGTGGACAGCAGAGCTAGAGACTCATGTGCGGGAATTCAATAAATTTGCGAGCGAAGTGGCCGTATGGGATCGCGCACTCATAGAGAATGGTAATAACGTATGTCAATACAAACTACCTATTTTAAAACAAGAAACGCGTCTCACTTTACTAGTTGTCTGCCCTCTACAGTCACGTTCAGATTGCTGAGCGAGACCAAAGCGATATTGATCAATCGCTAGACCACATAGAGCAGCAACAGAAGGAGTTGGTGTCTACATTGGACGCCTATGAAAAATTGACGCAGGAAATAATTGGAGGCCAAGGGGGAGGATTGAGAGCACTTGATACAGGACCTGCTGATACCGAGCGTGATAAAAAGTGCGTGATGCTTCAGCAGTTACCCAATCATACGTGTTGAAATTCTGAAGTTACATGCTCGCTACCGATCTGCATACACACCTCGATGACCTCTCTGGCTCCCTGACTCAAATGATAGAATCTGTCAATGCTATCTCGTTGACACCTAATGATTCTACTCCCGCACCAGAAGACCCTATGAGTCAAATCGCTCAGATCTTGAGCAGTCATTTGGAAAGTCTGCAGTGGATTGATGGAGCAGTGCGGGAGGTGGAAGCTAAAGTTACTGAAGTGGAGAGAAGAACCAAAGATTCTGAATATAGTGGTGCCCCTGCCGCAAGCCAAAAAAAGCAGGCCTTTCGGGCTTAATCGATGAGCAAGCCATCATTTAGTGACATTTCAAACTGTATGGGTTACAAAACATAGTGAGTAATTAACAGCACGCGGTTTATGAAATCTACGACAGCGGGGCTTGCTGGGAGAATGGTAGGGGAATGAGCTTTAGTAGGGTAAGGAAAAGTTTGCCCGTTAACGCGTGAAAATATGGTAAATCCTCGTCAGCCGCGTTTGAGGTAACCGCTAGAAGATAAATAACTTAAAGAACGCTATATCTTCCTGACGTTGCTGTTGGATTGCGCATTTCAGCTTGAAGTGCGGCGGCGGATGCTTCAATAAGGAGACGTTTGATTTCACGAACAGCCTGCTCGACCTGCAATAGACGTTTAGTCTTATCCAGTCCACGAAAACATGCAGCGGAAATGACATACGCGGAACTCTTCATTTGACTCGACAAGTAAGTGTAATTTCGGTGGTCCATCGAAGGGTGGCTCTTTTCCGGTTTCGTAGTAGATACCTGAATTCCAATCAGCATCCGATAGACCGAATGATGTTTGTTAGACAAACCTTTATTGGTGACAGAGGCACCTGTCATGTCGATGAGCTATATGACGTTTTAAGTACGCCTAATCATGATAAGAATGTGAAGTGCATACCTGAACCATAGTTTCCTTATTAGTAACACGCCAACGAGCCTTTTGCGGATAATCATTGATAGGGATAATAGCATGGAAATCAGTGGAGTCTGGGTTCGCCTTCCGTCCTGTAGGGTCTTCTGCTGCTGCTTGAAGCTGTGATTGCAGAACGAGCCTATGTGCCCTCATTTGTGCATTAAGTTTAGCAACCACGCTCAAGGCCTGCTTATGGGCAGCTGAGTCTTTCCCTGCACGAGCTGCGGCTTCCTCGGCCACACGCATCTGAGCTTGAAGTTTTTCTTCTTCTTTAGCGAGTGCGAGGCGTCGAGCAGCAGCGACAGCCCCGCCAACACCTAGAAGCCCCTTAGAGGAATCAGGTGCCGGTCCACGTTTGATTTCCACTTTGAAGGTTCCGAAAGACATATCATCCGTGGCGGCTGCGGTGGCTTTTACGGTCATCTCCTCTGAGGTCGTCGCCTTTTCCTCCTCTATTCCAGGCTCTCCGTACGCTTTGCGTTCCGCTTTCTCCTTTGCATCTCTTTCTTTGTCCAGTCTGTCAAGACCTTTGCCACCGAAACCAGACCCGGCTGCCTGGGCTTTGCCAGATTTCACTTTTTCGAGGAATCCTGTTAACTCTCTGCATCAGCGTTATCACCTTATACTATACAATTGTACGCGTACCATTGGCTAGGTCCTCAAGCTCTTGCGAGACAGTTGCATTACTGGCTTTGAGGGCACGATATATATCTACTGAGTAACGCTCCTGCTCGGGGGTGATGAATGTGACGCAAGTTCCCTTGTTCCCAGCCCGGCCGGTCCTACCAGCGCGGTGAACGTAGTCTTCCATGTGATTGGGAGCATCGTAGTTGATGACAAGCTTCAGCTGTTTCACGTCTAGGCCACGCGCGGCAACAGACGTCGCGATGACAATAGGGACAACGCCCGATTTGAAATCTGCAATTGTAGAGTCCCGATCGACCTGGTCTTTACCACCGTGTAAAGACATGCAGAGATAACCTTTCCGCATCAATTCACGCAACAAATTATCAGCAGCCTCTTGTCTGTCGACGAAGACCAAGGTTCTGCATTCGGGGTCTTCATTATACATTTGGCCTAGGATCTCAAGCAAACGGTTGAACTTCGTGTCTTCTGTGCGTACTTCAACAATTTGTTCGATTTCTGCAGCTACCACCGAGCGGCCGCCAACTGTGATTTCGAGGGGCTTACGCAAGATTTTCCTAGCCAAAGAGTCCATTTGTTTTGGAAATGTAGCAGAAAAAAGAACGGTTTGCCTATCAGGCCGCACGTTATTGATTATCTTCATAACTTGAGGCTCGAAACCCATGTCGAACATACGATCTGCTTCATCAAGGACAACATAAGTTACGCGTTTAAGATTAGTGACGCGGCCAGAGTTAGCAGTCAGAAGGTCTATCATCCGACCAGGAGTGCAAACGATAATTTCTGCGCCCTTTTTCAATTCCGCAATCTGATCTTTGATCGGCGAACCTCCATATGCACAGACAGCCTAGAGCCAAAAGCAGTTCAGGTTTCAGACTAAGCCGTGACAGGATCGAAAGGAAGAACATACTCTAAGATTCATAACCTTTAAGAAAGGCTTACAGTCCTTGTGGATTTGAACAGCTAACTCACGGGTTGGAGTCATCACAATAGCAACAGGTCCTTCCATCTGCTCCAGAGAGCGCTGGTCTTTGATGTGACGAAAGAGAGGTAAAAGAAAGGCAATGGTTTTCCCGGAGCCAGTTTTGGCTACACCTATAACGTCACGACCGGACATTATAGCTGGGATTGCCTGAGCTTGGATGGACGTTGGTGCTGTATAGTTTAGTCGTTTTATGACGTCAAGACTGCAAAACAGATATGAGCTAGGTCTACCTAGAAGACAATTGAGAGGTTACAAACCAGTTAGCTGGGAGACCAAAATGACTCCACTTGGTGACCGGTCGGGGACAGTCGATCCCGCGGATTTTAATACCATCCAGTTCCAATCGGAGAAGTTCAGCCTCCTCTTCCGTCATGGAGGCAATATCAGGGGGCGGTATGTAGAATTCCTTACGGAATGGCTCATATTTGATTCGAGAGTGGTCAACAGTTGCCATCTCTTTTTTCTTTGCCTTTTTAGCAGCTAGTGCAAGGATATCTTCCGGATTAAGGTCTGTTGCGTCTAACTCATCCTGGATTTCGGGTTCATCAGCGTCATCCTCGCCATCCTCTGCCGCACGTTCATCCAGTCGTATGCGTGGGCGACCGGCTGAGGTACCTCCCATCTTTTTCATGTCTTCCAAATTCACTTTTTTCACTTCTTCTTTGACGCCACTCATGAATGCATCCAAAGGATCAGCCTCCTCTTCGTCGACATCCATAATATCTTCAGCCTTCGTTTTGAGCGCCTGATCCATGCGGTCCGCATCTTCGTCGTCGTCGTCAACTTCAAGATCCCCAACACCTGCTCCTCCCTCTTTCATTGTCATATCAACGGCGGGCATATCACCCAAAGTCTCCAACTTGCGTTTTGTTTCTACGGAATCATCCAGGGAGGCAGCGACTGAACCCTTTGCAACGTTGGAGAATTCTGGCTTGACAGGTAAGCCTTTGAGCCCGAGATTACCGAGAGCGACGCGGTTCAACTGGCCAATTGGCTTTGCAGCAGAATTTGAATGAGCTGTGTAACCGTCGGATCAAGTGTTGAAGACTGAAGCTCAATAGTAAAAGAACCAGGTACTCACCTGGGGCAGACTTCCCAGCTAAAGCCATTGCTTTTGCCTTCGCTTCATCTAGTGCTTTCTTAGCTTCCCGCTCTTTTTTCCAAGCCTCTAATTTTGCTCTTTTCGCCTTCAATTTTTCGTCTTCGGGAGGTGGCGTTTGTACGCTATCTGATACAGGTTGGGACCGAGGTGGAGTTGGTGGTCTGCGATCTCGAGACCGGGAGCGCCGACGATCGTCTCTGCGCTCGTCTCGACCGTCACGGTAGGAGTCCCTTCGCCTGTCGTCACGATATTTATCATCGTAGTAGCGATCACCCCTGTCTCTTGGTCTCTCTCGATCCCGATCTCTGTCGTCATGCCTTGGTCTATTGCTGGGCCTTTGGGTATTGCGCCTGGTCGGCGACGGAGACCGAGGTGAAGAGCGATGAGATGGTCTTACCCGTTTATTAGAAGAATCTGGTGAATATGATCTATCCCTGCGTGCCATGACAAAATCTTCTTGAGCAATTGAAGAAAGAAAAGAAAAAAAGAAAAGTAACACCGAAAGAGTGATGAGCAGAGAAGGAACTTATTTGCTCTTATTTGTCTACTTACAGTACTGGCTTTGAATATTTGAATATTAGTCATCACACCTTCACCAACACTGACTCTACGATGACCAACGACATTTTGGATCCTTCAGCCCTGATTTCAGTCCTGCCTACTTTGTTGCCGCCAGCATCAAAGACCTTGACGTCCCAACAAGACGCTGTTGCAGCTCTTGTTCACACCATCTTTTCCGCTGTAGCGTTTCGGCTCGTAGCTATCGACGAAACTTCTACCACGTTGTTGACTTCCAACATCCTTCCTGCAGAGTGGAACAAGAATGGTCCAGGAAACTATGCTTTCCGATACAAACACGACCAGAGCAGCTTGACTTATCTCGTCAAGCTTTCGAAACTTGGCTCCCGTACACTTATAAACGCAATCGCCCTTGAGGTATGCATAGTTAAACTCATGCTACCACATGTTATTCATTTGAGTAAAGAGCGATAAAGTTATCGCTTTTGACATAGCTACAGACGATTTTACTTCACCATCTTTCTTTCCACATGACTGTACTTCTGGCTCCGACGGACAGCCACTTGTTCATGGTTTCATATCGTCTAACCGCATCTTAGACCTGACATCTCAAATAAAAATAAAATTTTTGCAAAAACTAATGCCTAATCTTCGAAAAGAAGGGTATACGGAGGAAGTTTCAGATACATCTGGCCATGCAGGAGCGCCCAGTCAACCACAGTCCCAAGATCCTCCTCCTGCACGTCCACAGCCATATGTGCCCCACCAGCCATACGCGCCTAATCAACCGCATCATATCATTCCTGAAAATCCCTTGTCTGTTGGCAGGTCAGATCTTGATCCTGTCCCTATCAACCCTTTCGCACCCCCTCCTCTTTTTGGCGGGGATGGAATGTTCGTTGGTCCTAATCATCCAATTTTTGGTGCTCGAACAGGACGAAATCCGTTTGGCGATAGGGGACCATGGGGCGGGGATGGTTATCTGCCTCCAATGGGTGCACCCCCTGGTGCGCGTTTTGATCCGATAGGCCCCAGGCCCTCTTCTGGTAGGTTCGGGTTCAATGGCCCGTCAAGGGGAAGAGGAGGTCCCCTTTCGGGAGAGCCGGATAATGACGAGTTTATGCCCCCCGGGATGGTATGTCCAACATTCTTCACCACCTGATGTTACTAATGCTGCTGTCAGAGTGATATGTTCTCATGAAATGCTGTACACAGGGATGTAATGTTACTGTAAATCAGAGAACGACGACAATGTACTTGTAATAGATATAGAAATCCGCCATGATGCTAAAAAAGGCAACTGTTGAAACGACTAAACTGCGGCGGTGACCCAACAACTGTTGTAGCCAGATTCTCAGTATCACATAATGAGTAACCGTTCTTCCCCGCCCTCTCCCTCAACTCCAATGTCTCGTCAAAAGCAGTCTACTCCGGCTGGATTTAGGCCGGCCCCTAGACCCAGGAAACGAGTCGAAGAAATGACGCTTCGGGAGCTACAAGACTTACATTCGTTAAATGCAAGGATTCTGTTAGCGCCGTACGTATCTTTTTCATTACATGTTAGACCAGCATATTTAGACTACCTAATCTATAGAGGTGCCTCTACTTCTACTTATGTTGACAGAGTTTCGGTCGAGCAGTCCAAAGTGGAGGCACGTTTAGTGGAATTAGAAGGCGTAGATGCGATCAATGCCACATTGAAAAAGACAAATATCAAGGGAGAGAACGATATGAGCGTTGATTCGACACCAGAACCACCGACAAGTCGATCGATCGAGGCGAAACGAAGAGCGTTATACAGATTCGTATGTATCACATTCCTTAAGTTTCAGTTTTAGTGCTAAGACTTTTGAAGTCACCAGTATCGGGGAATACAGGGCCCGGTACAATGTCATTACAAGAAGCCATCAATCTTGAACAACAAGCTCATCTTAGGGAAAAGGAGAAGATTCAACGAAACATAGAAAGGAGACGACGTCTTGGAATGACGGTTAAGGGGGAAGTATTGACAAGAGAAGAGATGGAGGCACGAATCTGGGCGTTCATGTGAGCACTAACATTATTGCCCCCCGCAGACAATGATATAGGGTTGGGTTTTGCAGGAATCATAAGCCAACTGATTCGGACTTGGAAGATGACGATGAAAGCGATAGCGACGACGACGATCCCGCGTCTTGGTTTGAGGACGACCAAGACGACGGCCGAAAGGGCCAGGATATCATTGAGCCAGATGCAGAAGATTTGTCTGACATTATTCGCGTCGATACGAGTAGAAATTACTATAACACTTTCTACGAGCCTCGTAGTGACGGTGACTAATACTCGAGACCTATGCACAGACTTGTAACCTTAACAAGCGGCAACACCTTGCGTAGCGGCTGCTGGGGAAAGCGAAATTGAGTTCATCGAGCATGGACTGGGCAACTTTTGCCACGTTGCAGCCAAGACGATAAACACGCTTAACCAACTTGTTGGTCAGAGATAGGCAGGAGATCGTTAGTGTAGTGGACATACCGTTATGAAAGCTGCAAAGGCAGCTCAGACGAGCTATGATAGAGTCTGAGCGGAACGATAAATTAAACTGGAAAACACCTGCAGGAGAAATAATACCTTTGATGAACTCTTCCAAACAGATCACACCTATAAGACATGAGTAACGCAGAGTGTGAATGGGTGGGGTATTACGTACACTCGACACCTACTAATGGACTTTCCTCAGGCAGACGATAAACTAGATACTTTGCCGTCTGAGGTGTCCCCGAGCTGCCCTCTAAACACCCCTTGACATGAGCCTCCTGCTCCTCAGCGGAAGTAAATTCATCGAGACTTTTGTTGCAGACTGGGCATCTGGAGTCGAATATCAGCCACCACCACCAGTTGATTCATGCTAGTGGCGCACTCTGCAAGATCGCTCAGCTGAGAACTAGATTGGGAGCGAGCAACGTGCCCGGGTACTGTGAGCCGAGCTTGATCGATGACTATCCGTTCCATAGATAAAGTTCTTGACCCTATAAGCCTGCTGGGAACACCAGCATTAACTTCGTCGTAACAACTCTGGCAGACTCGCTGTGAGCTCGCCGACGCCTGTGTTTCAGGGAACGCAGGATCGTGAACTATATCAGCAGGGTCAAGTAGTACCCGATATGAGGAACAGCGGTCGCAAAAGATACGACCGCATTTGCGACAATGCTGTGAAACTCTCAATTTCTGTTATATACAAACATCGAACGAGGAGCCTACATGCTAAAAAGAATTGAGCTATTGTTCAGCCGTAGATGCAAACACTTACTCGACGAATCAGAAAATTGAATCGTCGCTGACAATCCCTGCAATTTTGAGCTACTTCATCTCTTTCCCACTGGTGATGAAGTTGATGCGGTGTAGGAGGCGTCCAACGAGGTGTCAGGGATTTTTGAGGTGCCTCGTGGGTGGGAACGCGAAAGTCTGGGGCCTGTGATAGCTGTGGAGTTAAGTCGGTAGGTGCTCTTGATACTGGTGGTCTGCTGAAATAATCGGTCGAAGCAGAAGACCTCGATGCCGGTCGCGGCGTTTCTGTTCGATGGGCACCTGGATAATGGAACTCTTCTTCGTCGTCGTCGTGATCAGAATCATCATCTGCAAGGGTACTAAGTGTACGGGTACCGCCGATCTTGATAGGCTTACCATAACCAGATAAAAGGATCCCTTGAGCACCAGCAGCAAGTCGTCGACGCTCAAGATCTCTACTATACGTATTCAATAAAACTTCAGCCTGCGTTCTACGATCGACATTCTCATCTCCTGTTTCATCAATCAGGAATGTCATATAGGGATTGCTCACTGAACCTACGAACCGAGAATTCCTTGCCGCAGTTCTGTGGTTGCGCGCTCAAGAGCCGCAATGGCACGACGAGCCTCCGCAGCAGGAATTGAAGTGCTGTCATCCTCAAAGGACTGAGATTGCTTGCCAGCGAGATACCGCGCGCGCGCTACATAGTCCTGTGCTGAAAATGAATACCTTGATGGCATGGATCCAAGCTCTTGACCCTCGTCGTTTCCACGCTCGTTCGCATGATCTTCAACGTATAGGACGAGAGTCCCATCGCTGTCTAGATGATACATAGAGCCGTCTGGCTCGAGGAAAGGAAGAGGCGGGATGTCGAGCCTTCGACGCATGATACGGACCCAGCGTCTCCGACGTACCCAGGTCTGGGGTGGGCGACTGATACCGCCAGAAGCGCTGCGTCCCGTAGGGTCAAAAAAGCTAGATGTGGTGACATTAGCTCCTGTTAGGATACGTTCCAACTGTGGTGGTTGATCAGCTGTCCATTTATCGTCCGGTTCGCCGAAGGAATGAGCATATTGCCACCCCTCTTCTGCGTCCACAGCTGGATGAGTGACATCCAGCGACCAATCAGATCTAGTTTTATATTAGAACAAGATCGGAAATTATGAGTTCTCTGTCGTACAACCAAAAGTGGCTCCTTTCCGTACCGTCATGTGCTCTTTCCAACAACTCGGGTTTGGGAAGAGCCCATGGGGTACTACGTACAGGTAGCTGAACCCCACTGCGCCATGCAGCTACCTCTCGGGCACCAGTTTCCACGTCCACTGTAGGGAGTCTAAGCTCGAAAGGAGGGCGACGGCCATGTTTACCCAACCCTGAAGATGAGAATTTTGGTCGACCTCCCGAAACCGCAACGGTCTTGAGGCGTGTATCAAGCCTCTGATTTTCGTATAGAATAAGAGGCACTGTAGTGTGTACAGCAAGTGGATTATATGGGATTGCCGTCTCACGCCAACGGTCGGACTCTGCTTGCTGAAGAACCTTTATGTCACGTTGAAACTTTATTCTTTGACCTGCGAAATATAATTATGTATACCTCACAGATCCAAACTTCAAACACTGCAGCTGCGATATCGTAGGCTGTTTCGCCCCAGTTATTTCGGACCAGCGGACCAGCGGATTGCTTCGATAGAAGATACAGTACCACAGGTAAATGACCTTTTGAAGCAGCATTCACTACGACTCACAGTGAGAAATGCCAATGTAGTAGGGTTGTATGCTTACTCAGGGGCGTCCAACCACCCTTACTTCGAGCGTCAACCCCTCTTGCACCGTGCGAGACGGAGGTAGCACCGCCATATTCGCATAACCATCTCACTATATCAAGATAGCCCTATTATATCATGAGCGACACGCGCGCGAGAGGGGTTAGATACTGACTTTGGAGCAAGCATTATGCAGGGCTGTCCATCCGTCAGCATCACGAGCATGCACATCTGCCCTGCCTGAGAGTAAAAACTTGACAATAGAAATGTGACCATGAAGAGTAGCTTTGTGAAGAGCCGTCTATCATATAAATTAGCGAGCAAGGTAGCTTCTAAAACCTGTGGCTGACCTCGCCTTCTCTATCTTCCAGGTCCGGTATTGCTCCGGATTCTTGTATCACTGTGAAAGCATGAGAGACTATATGACGGCATCCGGAAAAGCACTTACGCCACGTAACCACGTCTGAATAACCACGACTGGCGGCTACGTGTAAACCTGTCAGCCCAGTACGGGATGAAGCATGGTTAGCAAGGCTGAAAGGCTGTACTTCTCCGTTCTCAAGCGCATTTTGAAACAGCCGCTTTAGAAGCGGTAAGTCTCCCGAAGCCGCAGCGGCATACAGAGACTCTAATTGAGCAGGCGAGGGAGACTGAGATTGGTGCAATGAGTTTTCTGCACGCCCGGTATCAGGATTGGGAACACCAGGATAGACAAACTCTTCTTCATCGGTATCAGAAGCCTCATCATCTCCATCATCGTGTCTAGAAGTACGTTCGTCACCAATCATAATGTCACTAGGCCCACTCAGGCTACTCTCAGACGTATCAGCCACAGGTGTTATAGATAGGCCAGGTCTTGAAAAGATCGATGAGTAATTTGTGACGACGATTGCAATGAGCTTACTCTTCTGAAAACCCCAAGTCACTCAGCCCGTCACCCATAGTACTACTAATCAGAACGACAAAGAGTCAAAGCAAGCAGGAAAAAAAGAGCTCGCGGGATGTTGTCACACGTGATCACCAAATGAAACTAAAGCCCAGAGTCTACCAACTCTCCTCTACCATACTGACTCGTAACTATTGAGTCTAAATAAAGAGTGGTAACGACTCGTTGGTCTCATCCTCGTAGGTCCGGGCTGTCGGCCCCACCCCACACAGCTCTTAGTTGACCGTTTAGCGCTACAGTCCAGTAGCCGATGTAGGACCCATCGTCGGACAACTGTCTAATAAGCTCAGTCTCTAATTGAAGGACTGTATAACCCATTCTTAAACTTTTCCTTATTAGAATAAGTTGATTTATCGAGAATTCAGACAGTGGGTGGGAATGAGAATAGGGTGCCGCCCAAAAGCGAGCTTCTAAAGATCTCCTGCGGTCCTGCACGCTTATTGAACCTTTATCCTAACCTTTTTGCTTCATCGCGCAAACACCACTGAAAGCCTACGCAACACCATTTGTTTGGAGCATCATACCGATGCACTGATAGCTAATAGTAAACTGTACTGTAAGTGGTCACTGAGTCAGATGCTGACTATTGAGTCGCTTGTTTTACCATATAGTAGTTGACCTGATCAGATTATACCAGATCGACTGTCCGCCTAGGACGGAGCCAGTGCTCGGCTCGGATCGGAGATCGGAAATGGTGGCGACTTTTTTCAAACTCTTATCAAGGTTGAGAACTGCTCCCCTCTCTCATCTCAGCAGATATTCACCATCCCGCTTACAAGCCCGTAATATGTCGCTCACAAAAGATTCAGGATGTATTCCTTACGCTTCCAGGCTTAAAGAAGGTCGAGCTCTATATGAGGACGTCTGGTCGATCTACAAGTAGCGAACAGACACATTTCCTAGAGATCGACTCTAACCCCCTTCGATGACAGTGTCGCTAATCTACCTCCCGACTGTATAAACCTCGGCCAGGGCTACATGAACTTTCCACCTCCCAAATGGGTGACAGAAGCAGCAGAGGAAGCATTACATGCAGTCGCCCCGAATCATTATTCTCATCCCAGAGGGCGGGTCCGTCTACGAGAAGCCATCAAGCGCTTCTACGACCCCTTGTTCAACAGACAGCTCGATATAGAATCCGAAATCATTGTTACAAGTGGCGCCAATGAAGGTGAAAATCCCTAAGCCATTCTCCCTAGCTAAGCTTATAATCAAGCCGCTAGGCCAATATTCTGTCTTTACAGCTTTCCTGGAGCACGGAGACGAAGTCATCATGTTCGAGCCTTTCTTCGATCAATATCTTCCTTCGGTCACGTTCAACGGAGGCAAGCCTGTATATGTGCCCCTACACCCACCCGTTAAAGCCGAAGGAGTATCTACTAGCAACGATTGGAAAATTGATTTTGACGAACTCCGGTAAGCAACGCTGATGCCTCAACGAGTCGCATGTCGGAAACTCAACAGTATAATGTAGTCGTGCTATCACGCCACGAACTAAAATGATAATCGTCAACACACCTCATAATCCTGTTGGGAAAGTTTTTACAAGAGCGGAGCTAGAAGCCATTGCTGCTCTAGCTGAAGAATTTAATCTCTTAGTGATGGCCGATGAAGTGGTACGTGAATGGCTCACTAGCCAAGAAATTCTCTGTTGAACTCTTCTTCAAAGTACGATTGTCTTGTATTTGATCAGAAGGAACATGTACGTATCGCAACACTTCCGGGAATGTGGAATCGGACTGTGACGGTCGGATCAGCTGGCAGTAGGTTGAAGAGCTCAGCTGCTCATCTTCATCTAACCAGTATATTCACCGCAGAGGCTTTTGCGGCTACTGGGTGGCGTGTCGGCTGGCTCATTGCGCCGAAGTCCATCATCCAGCCTACGCTGGCAGCAACCACTCGTATCGTTTTCTGCACCAATTCTCCTTTACAAGAGGCCGCAGCGGCGGGCCTTGAGCAGGCGAAGGAGCGCAAGTTTTTTGAACTTCAAACTCGACAATATGCTGAAAGGCGCACTATCCTCACCAACGCCTTCGATCGCCTGGGCCTAAAGTATACTATGCCCGAAGGAAGTTATTTTGTGCTACTAGTACGTGGCCCGATATAGTATACTTGATAAATTAACATCCACTAGGATATTTCCAATGTCAAATTTCCAGAGGACTACCCGTTCCCCGACAGCGTTCTAGGGAGAGGCAGAGACTTCAGGTACACCTTCAGTGGCACTTACAATTTTTTTTTGCGTTGAAATTCATCATCAGGGCTTGCTGGTTCATCGCCTTGGAGATAGGAGTTTCCTCCATTCCGGTTAGCGAGGTATTTCTCAACACATCCAGCCAGAAAGTAATCTTGTTTCTAACTTTTGTCTAGTTCTATTGTGAAGAACACTCAAACATTGGGGAAATATTTGCTCGCTTCGCTTTCTGCAAGGATCTAGAGACGCTGAAGAAAGCGGCAGAAAAACTGCAAGGTCTTAAGAAGTACATACAATGAAAACGATATGCAGTCAAATCTAAATTTACAGAAAACTAGCCGATATATCGAGCATGGGTATTAAGTATGTTTTAACTATCGCTCCGTACGATTAGAGATGCTGGTGTCAGCTCGCTTGCCCTGGCTATCACCGTATCCACAAATCTAGATAAACTTTCAGCTTGGGATCCCGATGTGCAATCGTAATATGTCGGATTTTCCACGACACGTCGCGCAAGGAACGTGAAGGACAAAACATCAAGGATGTCCTGCTTCTTCAAGCCTCCGGATCGTTCTTTCTGAGCGTTGTACCACCGGGCCAAATCATCAGTCTCTAGAAGTTGCGATTCGAGAGGGAGTCCCTCGTCGAGGAAGCGGGTGAAAGTATCCTTCGCCTCGGCTTGACAGAACAGATGAAAGCGACCTTGCCCATCGTGTCGTACAGCCCGACTTTGCATCCTGACTAGATCAGCCAATTCATAGTCGCACAACTGACGGTCAGAGCCGTCAGCCTTGACATGCAAATACTGGGTACCCATAACGACTACCACAGTTGCCCGAACTGGCAGTGACCAACAAGAATCCCGGGGAACGATGAGCACGCGGATAATCTCTTCCACGTACATCTTCAGTACGATGCTCTTGTCGATTTTTCCCATGCCATCATGAAAATACCCGATGCCATTTGAAACAAAATCGACCAGGGAAGGGTCTTGTAGCCGAGCTAGATAATGCTCTAAATAATCTTGCGATACATCGGAAGGAAGGAATCCGTGCTCCGTTTCTGCTTCCAAAGCACATTGTGTGATAAGATCAAGTGCAGCCGATTTGCACTGCCCACGCGAGGGAACGAAAACTAATGCATTTCCAGTTGGAGAGGATGCCCGTATAGCCATGTACGTTGGCTTTACCATCGCCTTAAATAGTACGGCAGACTGTGGTATTGTGAATGCCTGTATAGTGGATGTAAGGGACTGGTCTCTATCCCTCGGGCGGAAACTGTGTAGCCCCGATGGCTCGACTCCAAACCAGTCAGCGAGATCGGAAACATCGTTAAGAGAGCTTGAAAGGCCTATGAACCGCGTCGGGTACAACTGCGTTGCGTGGCGAAGTAATGAAACAGCAAGCTCATATCTCGAATCTAACAGCTCCAGATTATCGCAGACTACCAAGTCTATACCCGAAAATAGCCTCGGGTCCATATTTGAAAGGGATTCAAGAAGGTTTGAGGCGGTGACCACTCGAATTACTTTCCCTTGTGCCATATTCAAGATATTTGAGGCAGCTGCATACTCCACCGAAACGCCGGTATTCCGCGAAGCCACCCTGAGATCAGACATAGCCTCCGTCGCTAGAGTCCTTGTAGGGGTGACAATGATGATCCGAGCTTCTCTAGACTGCAGAGCAGTCATCCTTAGATTGGAAGATTAGTTAAGCTCTCGGTCTATGTAAAGACATACCAAACAATCAAATGCTTCAATGTCGATTTTCCACCGCCAGCAGGAGCAGCTAGTAGCACATGACATCTGGTATTCACAAAGCTCCAGTAGGTTTGCGTCTGAACTGCGTTGAAGTAATTGTATCTTTCTGAAAAGATAGCCGCCACTGTAGAATTCTTGATGATTGACGTTGATAGCAAAGGTAAGTTCAGTAGAGGACTGAATGAGGATGATGGTGTAGGCATGATCAGTGACGAGAGAGAGACGGGAATCTCGTCTTCCGCACCCATCCACCGATCGGAGACGTAGCGTATTGTGAAAGAAGGTGGAACTGTGCCGTGGGGAACAGAAAGTATGAAATCGATATCTATGACATCGGTGGCCTGGCGAAGCATCAACTGAGACAGCTGGAGGATGACTAAACCTTCGTGGTCCTCGATCCAGAGCCAGAACGGTTCCACACTACCATGAATTTTCAAATTCCAGCTGAATGCTCGATTCACGCGAACCCCAACTTTGAGTATATCGGAACCAAGAGGTCGCAGATTGTAGCCAATCCGGATCGCAGGAAACTGCTTGGAGGCATTTAAGAGAGCACGACCGTGATGTTCGTTCAAATGGATGAGTTTTCCCAATTCAGTAGCATCGAGAGCGGCCAGTTGAGTAGGAGACCATTCGTCCGCCCATTCTTGTAAACCGTGCAGCGTTTCTGCTTTTAAGTCGAATTGCTTTAGAGGCTGATCAAATGGCCATAATCGCTTTTCGAAAGCTTTACTCATCCCCATCAGGACCGCCGCGACATTGGCCCATTTCTTGCTTATAGCTATTTCGAGAAGGGCACGAACGATACGCGCACCATTCTGCATCGCATAAGCCATATCTGAGACTAGGGCAAAGTCATCAATAGATTCCCTTGAGATCCCCGCCTGCATCAGGATATTGACTTTGCCCCGTGTTGTGTCTGCGCCACCCTAAATTGACACGGGTTACTCATTGAATGATGCAAAGCAAACCGACTATACCTTCACGTCGCAAGGTACGCGCTCAGCAATTTGCTCTAATTCCAACATCTCGGATTCGCGAACTTGTATCTGGTCAAACTGGGTACTATGCATAAAGAAGGCGAAAGTCGGTCATATCAGCCATACTTACTTCAGTGCTCATGCTCAGCATCGCAAGGACGTCGGCTTCCGTCATTTTGGGACGAAACACACCGTTGAATATTTCAATCGAGGCATATCGAACATAATATCTTGCTGCGATCCTGCCCAAATCAGTAGCGGCGAGAATTCCTGTAATGCTATCGAATGTTATCATATGTGCGTCCAACAGCTTCTTTGTCGCGAGTGTAACAAGTTCAAGTCTCTTGCTACCAAGCTGAGGATCATCTCCTGTTGCATCTCGTGTAATTCCTGGTATGCGTGTTAACATCAAGCACGCATTCATTGGTGACGATTGGTGACTAACCATATATAAATGGATTTTTCCGCATGCGGACAAAAAGATAAGTATAACCCAGCCATCGTACAGCGTCTTGGACATTAGCCACGGTGCCCAAAGATATCTCGGCATTGAGAGCATCGATCAGACCGCTCTGGAACCTAAAGAACACCGTGAGCGTCTGCCCTAAGAAATACATGCTGCCGCGACTTGCTGGGATTCGATGGGAATCTGTAGAACGAGTCAAAAACGTTGCTTCTAGGCGCACTGTAGTTCGAACCTGCGAGGTCATGGCGTCCAGGTAGTAAGGTAGCTTATCGGCCGTAGTACATATATACCCTTGGCCACTAGATTCGAAGCCCGGACGACCTGCCCTTCCAAAAACTTGCAGGACGTCGAGTACTGACAAGTCAACGAAGGAACCTTTAGAACTATCGTAAACCTGGGTACCCTTGATGATTACTGTACAACAATGAGCGCAGCCATTGAATATATATAGCGAGTACCTACCTGCATGAGCAGGAAGATTGACGCCCCAAGCCAGAGTTGCAGTACAGCAGAGCACCTAAAATTGAAGGAGTCCTTGAATCATAGCACAAATTGACTGGATAACATAGCACACCTTTATAGCTCTAGCTTCAAACATCCTTTCCATCATATTTCTGTCTGATCTCAGCATACCCGCATGATGGATGCCAAAACCACTGTCGAAAAGCTGTTTCATCTCCTTATTTCTACTTTCCCCTATAGACCTCCTGAATATGCTCCACTGAGGATGGTCCTCGCAACTGAAATCATCACTATTTCCTTCAGCTATGGCAGCCTCTTGTAGAGCTAGTGCAGCCTTCACAGTTTCTTTCCTCGCATGGACGAATACCATCACTTGATGACCTTGGGCAACAAGCTCGGAAACTTTGAGGAATGTCACACGATCTAGATTCTTCTTGGACTGTGCACTGCCGGGCTTTCCTTTTATTCCGAGGAAGTGCTGCTCGAGCGGAACCGGTCGAAAGGAGGAGTCGAAATAGAAGAGACCTTTGTATTTCGAGACTCTGGACTCGCTCGGTTGAGTACGACGTAAGGGCTTATAGTGTGGACCTACGATAAAAATTCGGCCACGTCGACGTAATTCGGAAGGGTGGCGCTAAGGCCAACTATTCGAATCATTGATTGACTAGACTCTACCTAAGCCAACATGTTTCATTCTTGCACGAGTGCTTAGAATGAAAACCCACCTGGCGCAATGTTCTGGCTACGATTGTTTCTATAACAGCTCCACGCTCTTCGTTAAGCAAGTGTACTTCGTCTATAATAAGTAATTTCAAAGCCTGAAAGATGCTCATGTTCATTGCTTTTCAGCGAAGCAGCTGCAACATCTTACAGATGCTAATTCTCCTTCTCCTGTCGGTTTTCTAGTAACAACATCCCACTTTTCCGGCGTCGTTACGATAATCTGAGTCTGCGCTATTTCCGCCTTTGTCATTTGCATATCACCTGATGTAAATGAGGCATTGAAATATATCTTGCTCTCTTCTTGGGCGGAAACACACCAGTTAATTCGCGGACTTGAATTGATAACCATTTTAATCTTTTCCCAAGCTTACGCACGATTTCTGACGCAAGGGCCTTCATAGGAGCACTAGATGTCACGGAAGTGGAACGCGCAAACAAATAAAACATTGAAAATTTGTATCGTTATAGAATCAAATTTCACTTACACGTAGATAATTTTAAAAGCGCTATGGTGGATTGTAGATCTAAGATGGGCCTTTATGTTCTGATGATCGACGAGCGGCGTATTCGAACGATGTTGGTCGATTGCCCTGAGAATAGCTAACATGGCTACATCAGTTTTGCCCTAGGTCGATGTTAGATAGGCGTATTAAAACTTGTGATATATTTACGGCACCAGTAGGCGCTGACATGAGGTCAGATTTAGAATATGTAAGCGATGGCGGGGTGCAGCGCACCGCAGACAAGGAGGTTCTCATTTGTGCCGTAAGCAGTAGGGTAAATGATTGACTGTATCCTGTTCAAAGTTCTATAGCCCTGTGGTGTTCACTGAGTAGCGGAGACGGGGATTTAACACGAAGTTACTGGAAAAGATTCCCTCGCTAGTGGCCCTAATTCATCAACGAGTAAAAGTCGTTCTGTCGCCTTTAGAGCTATGTTCTTAGATGGCGGAATGGTTACCTCCTCATACTCCTATATGTTCCGTTAGTCGGTCAATTTGATCGTAGTACGTCAAACGTAGATCAGCGGTCACCTCCTGCATAGTGCGCACAGTACCTATAGGCAGCATATACTTACTACCAAACTGTGATAAGATGTTTCCTTGTTCCATGAGTGTGCTCGAGTATACGTGAGGGAGTGCCTCGGCCTTTGGCTGTCAAAGATTTTACCTTATGTAAATGGGATAGAATCGCGAGGTGATACGCAAACGTGCCGTTGTATTACTGGTAGAAAATAAGGGTCGAGTAGAGTTTTCTTGGAGGTTTCTAGCCATTCGAAGCCGTGCATCATCTTGGGACAAAACTTGGGGCGGAGCATGCACAGGTTTCGACTGCCTTGGCTTAGATTGCTTTTGAAGCGCAGATAGCTTTCAGCTATATTGAGATCAGAATGTATGATAGAATGAAATCAGGCATACCTCTTCAACAACCTCGGTTCGGTGTCGAATAATATCCATAACAAGATCGATTTCATCAAAACCAAGAATCTCAGTTATCTCTGCGGAAACGACATCATCCCTGCGTTCAGAACAAAGTGCTTCGAACAGGCTATCAAGAATCATTCCAAGATTTTGCTTTCTATAGAGTACGTTGGGTTAAGCAATCCCATGGGAAGTGATACACACTGCAGCAATCGAGTCACACAGCTGTTGAGACTGAGGGCGCCAGACATTTCTGCCGTAATCGGTTCTTCTGTACCAGTATTGCAGTAAATGTCGAGCACTGTAGGCCATTTTTCGCTGTCGTAATTGTCAAGTGTTGGAGTAGGCCAACCGTCCTCAGAGCCTTTCAAAACGGTGGATATACAACTACTCCAGGCACAGAGGGCAATTGACATACCTCGAAAAGAACTTTTGAACCTCAAGCTCCTTTTTTAAAACAAATTAAGGTTATATTGAAAAGAGCAGCTCACGATTCCCAATCACGAAAAATGTGCTTATCGTGATCTGAAATATCCTGAGATGAACCGAGAAGGAAATCTAGGTGAGAGTTGATCTGAATCATATTGATATTGAGGAAATTAGCTGTATGAGATTAGCGTTGTAACTGCAACTCAGGCGGGTGATAAAGATGTCACCCAGCAGGCGATGAGCAAGTTTTAGTGCAAGTATGAATGAGAGCTATATCCGCTTAGTTCCGTAATATGCAATAATTCGCGCACCAATGAAACTGGCTTCAATTCAATAATTTCAATCGCGCTGTCTCGGGATTCTATTCCACAGATACATAGGTTTATCATAAATGCGGCTAATTATCACATATCTAGTAACAATTCAGGTTCTCGCTGTACGCAGGCTATATTCTCGTTATGAACGCTAAGTGGCATACAGTTCGCTGAATCTGTGCCAATAACCTGCTCAGAGTGAAAACTGGAGACGTTCGGAAACACCAAATGGCATGATATCCAAAGTAGAATTAATCTTGAATAAGATAGGAAAACCGCGAAGAATACCCAATTATCAGATCAGTTTATGTTGCGAGTTGTTTTTCTTCAGGTCGACTCCTGTCGACATCATATTGGTCTTCGCGACGAGTATCACGAGCAGGTTTAGCCCTGAGTTTACGAGATAGACGACCTAGACGTGAAAAAGGCCAAGCTATCCCTACCAGTTTTGAATCAATCAAGGCCGCGGGTACCTAGCAGAAGTGTCACTTGATAGCAGGCTGACATTCATGACGGGAACAACAAACTGGTCCGAATTGGTTACTGTCGTCACTGTAAACATGTTCATCACCTACGACGAACATTCACCACATGAATAGCAAGAAATAGTTTTCAACCACCTTCAATCCATACATGGCCTGGCGGAATATGGGCTATATGGTCTGGGTATGGAGGGAGGGTTCGGATGACGTCTCCTTCTGTGGCAACGATTCTTTTGACAAGTATCTGCTTTCGGTTCCTGGGTGATCTGTTTCCAAATGAGCGAACCCTATGTGTATGGTTGACTCGTCTTATAACATTACCTGAGTGCCACGATATCTCCTCTGTCATATTGACCCAAAATCCGGGTTGAGTAACGATCGAATATACCAATATCCCTCCAAGAAGAAGACTCAGGGTTAAGAGTCGGCTGAAACAGCTGAGGAATCGTCGACTCGTACGACATTACTCTGCACTCACCTGCATACTGCGCCCCTTTATGTGCATGGGAACATAGAACTGCGTGCTGAGAAAAACGACTGTTGGTGACCAGTAGACGAAGGCTTTGAAAGGACGAAGGGTGAGCGGCAAGCGGAATAACCAGTGCCGAAGCATGCATAGGCTTTTTAGAGAAAACAGCTACCGCCCACTGGCCTTAGGTCTGACAAGTCACGAGTAAACACATTTTCTGGCGCATGTGACTTCAAACTTGAGTTTAGTGTCACTGCGTTGTCTCTTGTCTGTAGCTTAGGACTCAGACAACTTGAAATTTATTTCAAGGGTTGCATGTATGGACATAAGTCGTGGTAGATGATATCACTATGAGATGGGATGTTACGATATTCTAATTAATTATAACACATTACGTCTAGTAACAACTGATCCATGGACACAGCGGATCCGTGATGATAATACGAACTAGAAATCTTCGTCTAGGGAACTGATCTAACGTCAGCATTCATTGAGAGTTCTATATATCAGCCAACTTACAAGGTCCTACAGGGTAGGTCACGAAGTTCGCCTAAGTTGAAGTTGGCTTTGGAATAATCTGAAACCCTTTTCTCGAAGAAATTTGTCTTTCCTTGTGTTGAAATCATGTCCATAAAATCAAAAGGATTCCGTGACCCATAGTATTTCGTGTTGCCAAGAGAAAGTAGAAGTCTGTCAGCAACGAATTCAATATATTGACACATAAGCCTTGCATTCATGCCTATGAGCGCGACAGGCAACGCATCTGTGGGAGTTAATTCGAAACTTAGTGGAATATCCAATATCATCTTGCTAAAGCATACCTGTAAGAAATTCTTGCTCTATGCTAACAGCTTCTATGATAATTTTTTGGATGACATTGGGATGTGGTCTCCGGTTCAGATAGGTAAACAACAAGCAGGCAAAGTCCGTGTGCAGCCCCTCGTCCCGAGAGATCAGTTCATTAGAAAAAGTGAGGCCGGGCATCAGGCCTCGTTTCTTGATCCAGAATATTGAAGCAAACGACCCCGAAAAGAATATCCCTTCCACTGCGGCAAACGCAACGAGTCTTTCCGCGAAGGTCGAATACTTGTCAGATATCCACCTCAGAGCCCAGTCGGCTTTACGCTTGATGCAAGGAATTGTTTCAATGGCGTCCAAAAGGCGCCTCCGTTCGTGAGGGTCTTTAATGTAGGTGTCGATAAGAAGTGAGTATGTCTCTGAGTGCACGTTTTCCATCATGATCTGAAAGCCATAGAAGCAGCGCACTTCGGCAACCTGGACTTCATTGGAAAAGCGCTCAAGAAGATTTTCATTTACCACCCCATCGGAGGCCGCAAAAAATGCGAGTATGTTTGATATGAAGTAGCGTTCATTAGTTGTAAGCCTGTTATTCCAATCAACGAGGTCATGCGATAGGTCGATCTCCTCAGCTGTCCAGAATGACGCTTGTGCCTTTTTATACATTTTCCATACCTACTAGCATCCGATTAGAGAATGTGAAGTCTTTAGGGGAAAACGTACTTCTGTATACTGTATTGGGAATAGAACAAATCGCCGCTGGGAAGACTTGAGCAAGGGCTCCTCATCTGTGTAAGCTGTTAAGCGCTTTTGCGCAGAGTAAAATGATGATCAATTTGCGTTACGTTCAGGCATGTCTTTCTCGCCAACAAAATGGACTTGAAGTGGATCAATGGACTCTGCTCGATGAGACCGGTGATTTTCTGGAAACCTTGGGTCTTCTTTGTACATTGGGACTTCACAGATCTACCATAGTGTCAGTGATGATGAAGTTGGTGAAGGTGGTAAACAACCTGTCTGCTCCATACAATTCTTGGAGGGGTGCAACGCCCTGAGTCAAAAGCGGGACTAATTTCTCCCGCTATTACCAAGGCACGTCAACAATGATAAATATCACGGTCACGACTACTAATTGATTGTTGAGACGTGCCAAACATGACCATACGTGTACTCATTTACAAAAAGCCAGCGTAACCACCACGTAACCTCGTCCCAAGGCTTTCCTATATACCACCACTAGCTCACGCACAATTATCAATGGCTTCTGTCGTCTCGCCCGCTGCTAGCTCAGAACTCTCACCTAGCAAGAAGGTACATCTCTTATAACCCTTTTTCTGTCGCGTAATATAATGTTCCGCGCTCCCTAGGCCGCCGCCTCCCTAGCTGCATTCAACCTTGACACTCCAGTCAAGTCAACTGAAAGAGCCGCTCATATAATTGATGATGCCAGGCTGTCCAAGTCTCCAAAGTCGCTCATTGACGACGATAATGAGTCACATGTTTCTCATGACGAGCTGCAAGACATGAGGAAAAAATTTGTTGGAGATCTAGACCTTCCTGAGTGTGAGTCAACACCGCTTCAAAGTACCATCTTTCTGACGGAATCATAGCTGAAGAGCCATTGCTGAAGGAATCAAAACGCCGATTTGTCCTATTCCCCATTCAATATCCTGAGGTTCGTTCTCCCTTTCAAGACGTTATGTTATTAACTCGGTACAGATTTGGCAAATGTATAAAAAGGCCGAAGCATCGTTTTGGACCGCTGAAGAAATGGATCTCTCCAAAGATTTCCACGATTGGAACAACCGTCTAAACGACAACGAACGTCACTTTATCTCCCACGTCCTTGCATTTTTTGCTGCCTCAGACGGTATCGTCAACGAAAATCTTCTCGAGCGTTTTTCAAACGAAGTCCAAGTTGCTGAAGCACGCTGTTTTTATGGTTTTCAAATCATGATGGAGAACATCCATTCCGAAACGTACTCTCTCCTGATCGACACCTATATAAAGGATACTAAGGAACGCGAGTACCTTTTTGATGCCATTGAGACAATTCCTTGTATTAAGCAGAAGGCGGACTGGGCCCTGAGGTGGATATCAGACTCGCGGGCGACTTTTGGAGAACGGCTAGTCGCCTTTGCGGCTGTCGAGGGCATTTTCTTTTCTGGCTCATTCGCTTCTATTTTCTGGTTGAAGAAACGTGGTCTCATGCCAGGCCTTACTTTCTCTAATGAGTTGATCAGTCGTGACGAAGGAATGCACACCGATTTTGCCTGCCTTTTGTTCAGTCACCTAAAACGTCGTCCTCATCCCGACACAATCAAAACAATTATTACACAGGCTGTCGCCATTGAACAGACATTTTTAACTGGTACGTAATCATAGATCATCTTTTAAGTTGCAACTTATGCAGTTGCTCATTCTTAGATGCGTTGCCGGTCAAACTCATCGGCATGAATGCTGATCTCATGTGTCAATATATTGAGTTCGTTGCCGACCGTCTACTCGTTGCCTTAGGTAACGAGAAGGTTTACAACAAAACGAACCCCTTCGACTTCATGGATATGATTTCACTTCAAGGCAAGACTAACTTTTTCGAGAAACGTGTCTCGGACTACTCTAAAGCTGGGATCAATCACTCGGGCACGTCTGAAGTTGCAACGTCGTCGTCTAGTTTGTATGTCATAACCCTCTGCTTTTTCAGTAACTTGCTAATGTAAATTTAGTGTGCTCGATGAAGATTTTTAGTCATCTATAGAGGTCTTTTCTTAAACGTCCTTTTCATTTATGCAATTGTCTTTCATGGTACTTGTAGAGAACATTCTTTGACTTATTTAACATTGTATTACGCCATTATCGTTTTGTACTATGTATCTAAACTAATTGTACTTTGCTAGGAGTGGAAATCATCAAGTTTCCACGTAAACCCTGTAAATCCACGTGTATGAGACCTAATGTGAGGATGCCTATTGTTGAGAAGCCTGGCACAGCATGGTATATTGGTAGATATGTAGAACTTTTGCATTTCTACTCTGATAGTACTTCCGACTTTGGTCCAGTTCCTTGATCAAGATAGACGGGAAACAGAACCTTCTATAACAGCGACTACCCACGACCACACGCATCGGCATCAAGGGAACGGAAGCTATGATCCACAGTGTGGAATAGCCGACAACATTTTCATGCCGAAGGTGTGCCTAGGAATTCTCAGGCACAGAGAAGACACAGCTCAGACTTTTTTTTTTGATAGGAGAAATAAAACATCTCGAACTAGACGAACAGTGCGTACATCGAGGCGCGGAATTTGACGTTGAAGGTCATCGGTAAGCGGTTATGTGAAGTTTTGCTAGATAGATACCAGGTATGCTGTAGTCGTACCGAGCTTATGTCATTGTTGACTTTGAGCAATTAAGACGGTGACAAGCAGCGGCGTTTAGCAGTTGATCCGGAGCTGTGCACCAAAGCAAGCGACAAGGAACGCCTATCTATCGCATCGGGATTGCGGCTGGGCCCAAGAGCCGTAATCGTTTGTTCACGTCCTACCCGTGGGGATCGAAAGTTTGGAGAATCGGAGACTTTAGAACACCCTGTCAAGACGGCTGCCCAAGAGGTTGCAGGAAGCACGCGGAGGTATCAGTCCCTCAATCGTGATTGAAAGGGGTGTCAGTGCCCTGTCAACATTTTATGCAGAAGTGCTGATTTCCCCATGGTTCGGCAGGAACAACTATGTTCATCTCTGCATGATCATTGAACGATAAGCACGGAGATGAAGAGAATATGTTATCTCATCATGCTTTCCACGTCCTGAGTGACAGGAATTTTGTTCTACGTTGAATGCCCGGACATAGTCTTGGTCTGCATGATCGAGATTGGTCAGCAAGTGTAAATCCTACAATGCTCAGAGGTGCATCAGCGGATGAGCAAAGCGGATATCGAGTCTTGCGTGGGCAGGTGAAAAAAACGGAGGCTATACCCAAGGCATACCACAATATTGATCATGATCGGACTCCCGGAATACGCCTTCCACCACTTCCACCAACTGTCGCCGAGAGCAATCAAGAACCAGGTTGTGCCATCAGTTTGGCTCACGGATTGACATAGGTACAATTTCATCATGATTAACTTCAGTATCATTCAGGATCAGGAATGAATATCACGTCAAAGTGAGTTATCCTTTATATGTTGTATAAAACCATTTACGACTTGTCACCCACTTCATTATACGACTCACCTGGCATGAAGTCAGTGTCACTTTTGCGAAATCCATGGAAAAAGAAAGACCACAAAAGTACTTCCCAGTCACCTGCTGCCGAAACATCTAAAGCCTCTTCATTGCTGGAATCTGACGTTGGGATCAGCCAGACGGCCTCCATCATATCTCTGGAATCTCATTCTAAATCGCAGGTTCGACTTAATCACAATTGATTGTGACGAGTTCTACACTTGCTAATATGACTCTAGAATGATGTATCCAGCCGAGCACCCACACGCAAAGCGGAAAATTGGGAATCAATACACACACAAGTTGTCCCAATGCTGCGTGAAAAACATGGATCATTGTTCCACTCCTCTCATGGACCACCCCATAATCCATCACACGGACCACCAAGTTTAAATTTTGGCTCGCGGTCACTCCCCATCAAACCTACTCCTCGCCGACCGCCCAGGCCACCTTCACTTAATCTTTCTTCACAGCTTCCCTCTCCACAATCGCCTCGTGTAAAGTTTGCGCCCGATCCAGAAATTAGATCTGGGTCATCCCCACGGTCCACATTTCGTCGTCCGGGGCGAGCTAATCACAAATCTTTTCCGACAGACACAACAGGGGCCGAGAGTTCATATAATAGACTGGAATGCGTAGTCCTGGGCAAAACCGACATCCACCAGGTCAACACAGATAGTTCTTCTCGTCTCCGGGGGCTTGCACACTCTAAATCATATGAGTCTTTGAGACCAGAACAGCTTAACTATTCTGGGCCTGCAACGTCTAACAATTTTCATGCTACTAGCTCCACCCCACATCTTCCACTTACCAGCGATCCAATAAAGCTCGAGTACGGCTCAGATTCGCATTCAGACAGCTTGCACTCATCCCATGATACGCTTGCTTCTTTTCCCCAACCACCTCCTCTACGAATCCGGAAACGACCTCAACCTCTTGTTTTGCGCCCTACGCCAACAATCACACCACTTCCACCGTCACCCCTCGTCTGCTCTAGTACTGACACAACTCCATTGGCAACCCCTACAGGGGGTCCCTATTCTAACGCTCTTCAGTCTCCAAAGAACTCAAAATTTCCAGGAAGGTCTCTCCATAGCATCCCTCCACCTTTTTACAGTCCCCCCACAAGCCCTTTGCCGTCCCCCCCTACGCATTTCGCATCCACGAAGTCCTTTCAGCGCGATTATTTTGATGTTCCCGTTGGCGCTGATAGGACGTTACGTCTTGCGCAGTCAACATCTGGGCTTCGCGACTATCATCCCGCCCACAGGATGACATCAAGTACGTCTTCTCCTGACGTGGTTGTGCCCAGAAATACAGGCAGGGAACGCGTACGGCCTGCAACGGCTGATTCTGGTTCGCGGCCATTTGTAAGTTCCCATATACGAGGCATCTGGTGATGATCTCAAGAGTCTGTCTTCAGGGGAGCCATGGGGCATCCAGAGGGTTGCACAAAACTCTGGCGGAATCCACGGTACATTGGGGATATGCGGTGTAAATATATCTTCAACGGTCCGGGCATTACTGGTAGCATAATCACAATGATATATTGATATGTGAAGTAGTAATTTATTGCAACCACTGGGTGGATACTTGTATAATTGAAAGGAATCAACATCTTATTTTCCTTCAACAGTAAATCAAGGTGGTGGCTTGGTGTGAATTACAACAAACGGACAGTAGCAGACGGGTAGTAACAATCTCCGAGCAGGGGTCGAGCGCATCTATCCCATCGTAATTTGCATCGAGAGGACCATCCAGGCGGGCGACAGGGCATAAAGTCGCAAAGGGCAGCGTTAATTCGTTGATTGCGCGCAGCAAACTCGTCAACTATTCGTCTTTTTTTCCTCGCGCGATGGTTTTCGCTGATACGGAGGACACACTTTTATCTTCTACAACAGAAGATATTATATATGCAGCGAGTACGACGTTCGCTGACACCACCGCTGTGATAGCTGCGTATGTCGAATTTCCTGGCGTACGACGTGTTAGATAGTGTGTTCATAAATTTGAGCGAGATTTTCACCATTCCATAAATACTTCCGTGACAGAAAATAGCTCGATATAGGAGCCGCACCAAGTGCGAGGCTGAATAGAACGAGTTTAACAAGAACGCTCCTGTGAATACCGTTAGATTATAAAGTCATCAGCGCGTCATTTCTAACCTCGCAGCGGCGACTTCAGTCGCCTTTGCAACAGTGGTTTGTTCGCTCATGATCAGAAGAACCCGAGGTGTGACGAAGAGGGGTCCATGTTCCATTTGTCATCTCCATTAGGAAAACACCCAAATTATGAACGTCGACGGCGGCGGTCAAACCAGTTTTCCAACGCGAGAGTTTTCGTCAGAACCCACGCCTAGAATTTCTTCACCTAATCAATTTGAGAAGAGAGAACGTTTTATACGAGGAGCTAACTGGCCCAGTTGGGATGTCAAGACTTCAGAATGGGACATACTGGTGCTTTCTATTTTTCTTAAGCTCTTGTTGTTTCCTTCTTAGTGAGTTTTTGTAATACGATAACTCTGCGCATACGAATTTACGCTTCTGTCAGTCGTTCGACGGACTTTGGGGTTCATAGAAATTGGCTCGCCGTCACATATTCTCTACCAATATCTAAGTGGTATTATGATGTGAGTACACTCGCAAGGCTTACTATCCCGGACTTAGAACTTCCTGTACTTGCGTTCAGACAACGTCGGAATGGAGTAAGATTGCCTGACATATGTCTTTTGTTCCGTGCTTGAGTGTCGTGCATCGACAGCACTCGACTATCCGCCATTCTTCGCCTATTTCGAAAAGTTCCTGTCCACTTTTGCAGTCTGGGTCGATCCCCAAATGGTGAATCTAAATAATCTTAACTACGACAGCTGGCCCGCTGTTGTCTTCCAGCGCACGACGGTAATAGTGACGGAACTCGTATTGGGAGCAGCACTCCTTAGGTACTAATCCCGCTCTGAAATGGCTAGTATTCACACTGACAATGAGTCCCAACTAGATTCATCCGCGGTGCTGTGGATCCTCCTCTCCAGCGAGTAATATCTACGTCGCTCTTACTTCACCCGGGTTTTCTCATCGTTGATCACATCCATTTCCAATATAATGGATTTATGTTTGGCATTCTTTTATGGTCAATTCTGATGGCTCGCAACGTACGCCCTCCCAATGCTATAGTTTTGAGGATCTGAGCTTGATTCCAGGGGAACAAACTCGCTTCTGGTATACTCTTCGCGGTATTGCTGAACTTCAAGCACATATACATGTATCTAGCAGTACGTGAAGTTTTGATCCTGGCCATCCTACGCTGATTCTTTGACAGCCTGCTTATTTTATATACCTTCTTCGGTCCTTCTGCCTCTCGCCTTCGGGACATCTCCTTGTCAAGAATTTTCTCTCATTGGCCAACGCGGTTATTGGCGTGTTCATTGTTTCGTTTGGTCCTTTCATCATCATGGGCCAGATTCCACAGCTCTTGTCAAGACTCTTTCCCTTTACGAGAGGCCTTAATCACGCTTACTGGGCCCCGAACTTTTGGGCACTAGTAACTGCTGCTGATCGGGTTCTCCTGCGATGTATGTGTTTGGCCTAGTCCTCGCAGCATGCATTTTCCACAAAGCTTTGCCATAGATGTTAAACGTACGGGTGTTGACATTGCTGTTAACTCCTCTGGAGTTGCTTCGACGTCAAGAGGGCTTGTGGGCGATACTGTTTTCGCGATCCTACCAAACATCAAGCCTATTCACACATTCATTCTCACAATCTTGTTCCAGGCCGCAAGTGTTTCTTGTGCAAGACGAGCGCAAACTGAGTCTTTCACTAGATCCTACTCTCCAAGCTTTGGCGTGTACCCACCTACAAGTCTTTCTTGACAGCTTTGACGCTTTGCGGATATACCTCTTTTCTCTTTGGCTGGCACGTACATGAGAAGGCAATCCTACTAGTTTTGGTACCACTTGGGTAAGTTATATATCTGATCAACACGCGTTGAGTCTACTCAATTGTACCTCCCATTAGCTTACTAGCTTCTGAACGGCAAGCGTATTTTAGGACTTTCCTACTGGCCAGCGTGGCGGGTATCTTCTCTTTATTCCCACTGATTTTTACGCCTGGAGGTGTGTTCAAGCGGATTGGTTGAAATACGCCCGCTTTCTTATTCGCGTAAACAGAATCATTTGTCAAGGTCGTATATTCAATTCTTTGGATTTGGTCCGTGTATACAGCTTTATCCCGTCGCGTATATGAGTAAGCCGACCTCCCGGGACTTGTCTCCCAGCATGCTCAGAGATCTATAGGTTTCCTAGATCACTGCCGCATGTCATATTGGATGTGCTGGAGAAGATCTATTTGGCAGGGTTTCCTATCCTATTGGCTTCAGTCAGCCTCTTTTCGGTGTTCGTACAACGTCGACTGGGTGGGGCGGATAGATGCGCCCCGTCCGACGGAACGTCATGCCCCAGCCCCGATGGCCAGTTCGAGACGAGAAGTTCTCGCCTGGCGGAGATGGAATTTTTGCCTCTCATGCTGACCAGCACCTACTGCGCGGCGGGGCTTGTGTGGGCTTTTCTCAGATTGATGTTCGTTTATTTGCAAGAGGGGACAACATATCAAAGTCAACTGAATGCTTTTGGGTAAAACTGGACAAGCACTGGTGTCGTAGATAGAATCACGTCCAGCAATGAGCACCCTTAAACAAGAGCTATTTCTTAGCGATATGAACAACTTTAGAACAATATCTCGTCAGGCCGCTGCCAAGAAACTAGGCGGGATTTGCTTACCATCTTCATCTTCAAGGACATGGTCAAGGCCTACTTTTTGCCCACGCGAATGTTTAGCACTGGAACCCCATACTACAGCACTAGAAGAGCCGGTAATCACAGCAACGTAGCCTGTATATTGATAAACTTACTACTTCATTTGTTTCGCGATTTCTTTATGTATGCTGGTGCAGAAGTCCTCAACGGTACATTTGTTTCTTCGGAGAACTACCGGCTGAGAATAGTCTGGTGCTTGCCCTCGGGGTTTCGTATACACGCGGACGAGGTCCAAAGTTTCCCACATCTTGTCAACTAATTCGTCTACGTTGAGCCAGTCTCGAGATGATATAGGAACGGACATCGGAATTTTGTACCTGTACGGGTGAGACGAGAGTATTCCTTCGGAGGTTAAACTTACAGTAGATCGAGCTCTTCTATTGAAATCGCGTCGATCTGCAGGGTTGGTTAAGGAGAGAACTAGTTTCTTCAGCTAGCATTCACCTTGTTCAAAACCTATGGTCAATATTCAGGGTGGTCAGCTAACTACAAGGCCCTCAAGACATACTCACATAGAGCGCTGGGATGTATACTCTGTTGCCCTCTACCACATCTACCAATTCGTCGGCCGTGGCGTTCGGTTCGCGAATCGCAACATCTGCGTTGCTTATTTTATACTCGCTGAGAACGGCCTTAATCTCGTCGTGATCGATGTTCGTTAACGGAACCGTATTGGTGATTGCGATTCCGCCTTTTTCTTTTTTCCGGACTATGATAGCAGGTGGCTTCTTGTTCAGCCGGATGCCAAAGCCTTCAAGCTCAGATTCGATTACTTTTTTGTCTCCGAGGGGTTTGAGTACATCGAGAACAATAAAGATGAGGTTACAAGTACGGGCAACTGGAGATGCAGCCAATTTAGTTGAGCGCATGGTCACTAGGTTAGAGGTGGATGATGTTTGTACCAGCGATGACTGCATGCCAAGTCAAATGATGTACGATTGGTTCTGTACTCTCATACCTTGACGACCTCTTCCCCTTCCATCGTTAGCTCCTTCAATAATACCAGCTAATTCAAACAGATTGAGAGGTTTCAAGGAATGAGACGGAGCGACTCACGAAGGTCCAAAATTTGAATAGGCGCACCATGAACCTTAACTGTACCAGGTACTGTTGTGAGAGTGGTAAAGTCGATCTCTGACGTTTCAGAATGCGTTCCGGTGAGCTTGGTCATGAGCGTCGACTGGCAAGGATATTAGATCCGTTGGAATCTTGCTGGTCATGGGACCGACCTTTCCCACTGAAGGGAAGCCCACAAAGCCAACAGATGCTATGCCAGTTCTACAGATGGGTTTCCCAAGAGCGCTTTTGGTAAGGAGGACAGTTACCTTGCAACGTCGAATCCGAGGCCCCCGCCACCACCGCCACCAGATGAAGGTGATATAAGTTCCCTTCGTAGCTTGGCTATTTTAGCTTTGAGCTGTCCAAGGTGGTAGCTGGTGGCCTTGTTTTTCTGGGCTGTTGAAGAGTCAGATCGAGGATCGCACACCCGTTACGAGAGGACGGTACTTCTGGCCTTGGATAGAATAAGTGACTAGGCGATATTGATGCTAGAAATTCGCACCATTTCATCTTCGATTTCCTACAGTGAATCCAAAGGGTCAAAGAAAGGATAAAGCGAAGGTTTGAGCAGGCTACCTTTATCTTTTGAAGAGTAGTCATTGTTGCCGCGATCAAAACGAAGCCCTGTTGTGTTTGTTTGGCAATTCAATTTGTCTCCACCAAACACTACTTCTCCTTACTCGGTTACAACAACAGTCGTCCTCGACTGACCGAACCTCCTCTACGCACGTAAAATCATTCACCGTCCTTACCTCAAGTTGCCATTCTTTGCTGCAGCGTTCTAGCCTATCAGTTACACCTTCTTTTACACATACTGTCCTCCTGACCTTATATGCGACTGGCTGGCTCTGGTCGCCGTCTTGAACTCTGAGATCTATCCCTTTTTTACCTTTAAATAAGCCGGTCGAGATGTGTGGTGGTTCAAAATGGAAGCGGGAGGTTGTAGCTGATCATAAAGTGTGTGCACCGCTTCAACCAAACCCACCTGGCTGACACCATCGCTTTTGTTCAGTTCGACTTCGTGGACACGCGAGAATTCACCGATAATGGTTTCGTCATGCGAATGAAGTTTGTGTTAATATTCGTATCAGATTTTACTTGCAACTCACCCTATCCAGGTATCTTTGGTTGTATATCATTGTACTCAAGTCTTTTATGGTATACATCCTTGATATCTTCACTGCGGTCACTATGTTATCTACGGATGGCTGGTCAAATGAGATTTTCAATGAGTGTCAAACGTTGAGGGGCTGCATTTTTATCCCCTTCAAAACTGGCAGGTGGTTATTTGTTGGTTGTATTATATTCTCCTTCCTACTTGTGAGCAATCTCCATGCGATGATCGTTCGGACTCTTACTTCCGCTTAGCTAGCATACGAGGCTCGGAAGGCGAAAAAAATCATTGCCAGCAGGGATATCTCATACGCCTTTACTAACGTGATGGCGAACAACTACTACTCCCTCCGTAAGACTACCGCTTTCTACTTTTTAGACTCAAACCTTACAAGCCTATAGGTTCTTACGATCATTTTTGCTTTTTTGATCATATAAGCAATTCCACTAAAACTAGCGATGACTTTGCTTTCTTCGTCTTCTTCACGTTCAAGAGTTCGTCATTCATCTTAACCCTCTAAGCTTCACAGCGTCCTTAAAACTTAATAGGTTGGAAAAGGGTATTGTTGGCCGAGGCTCCCCGTCAAACTATCAACGCTCTCACTCTCTACGCTATCTATCTGGTGAAACGCAGTCAACCTGGCAAATGGTACGATATTGGAAAATACTTCTCAAACAAGAGCATGTCGACCTCCATTCTGACCGTGACTACCTTCCTTACCGTTCTGGTCTTTGCTGGCTCTTTGCTGCTACTGATCGCTGCTGGCATCTGTTACATTCCCCTTCTTTGTCATATTCAAGGTAATCTGAAGGTCTGTAGAGCTGTTATGAGTGAACGGGCCTCATTGCTAACTCGTTACAAAAGGAATACTGCTGTCATAAAGTCGACAAGGTGACATAGGGTTCGACTCATAATTTTACATAACCCATTGACTTTACGTTCCCTAGCGTATCGATGCCGTCATCAAACGTAGGCAGAAACAGCGTCTTGCGGACGCGGCCAAACTCGCTCGGAAGGAGGCACAAGGCGATTTCTCCCACTTGAAAAATAAGAAAGGCGAGATGATTGCTAAACCCCTCCCACAACCCACTCTTCCAAACCTTTCCGTTGATGATGACGATGATATGTCGATGACAACCCGTGGCCCAGCCCCCAGCACATACACGCAAGAACAATACCACTACAATTCAGACAAAAACTCTATTGCGACTGGCGATTATCCTCCGCCGATGCCAGCCTATAACCCATACTCCATGCACCAACAACCAGGTTCTTACGCAAATTTTCAAGCATCATCAGCTTCATTTACCCATGACGACCCTGCATACCATCGACCTCACATGTATGATGACGATAATGATAGCACAATTCACCTTGCTGCGGCTGCTGCGCCATTCTCTCAGCAGTCTCCTATCGAACGTTCGGGATCCGCTGGTATCCCATATAGTCATCCTGGCCCAAATGGTGGCGGCAACAGCTATGATCCTCACGACGTTTATCAGGGTCGAGCCGCTCCAAGCTCAACCTGGTCATCAAATGGGCTGGCCTATGATGATGGGAGCTCTCTAGCGCTGCCTGGGCATGGTTCCATGTCCACTGAGAACCCATACGGTGGGTATTCGAGTGGCCCCAACACACCTCAAGCGTCGAACCTGCAACAACACTCTCACAGAGGACGAGGGAACGGGTAAGGATGGTAGCGAATACCTTCAACCTGAAGCTATTCCCTTTGACTTTATTCTGTTTCTCAGGTATTTTACCATTAGTCGGGGTCTCTGTACGATATATGCTATTTAAAGAATCTAGATTTATATTTCCTGACAACCAATGATTCATTAGACGGTCGTGTTCTGAAATCGACACCGTCACGGTTTTCAAGTGACTTTATTCCAGACAATCAAACCAATAAGCATAAGGAGTATGAGTATGATGGCGCCGGTAATTATTCGCTGTTTGTGCATCCTGAAGTGTCCCAGAAGTTAGAAAATCTATGTTATGAAATCGGTGATGCCGCGCGATAGAGAGGGGATACTTACTGTCTTATCATCTTCTTTAATGTACCCGAAGCGCGGTCTATCGAAACGTCTGCTGAGTGTAGCTAGTCCAGAGGCGATAAATGTTAAAGGGCAGCGGATAACAGACTTGGCCGCGTACTGTGTTGCGTGAATTCTCGATCTGCTCTCTTTGAGCTCGGAGATTCACCAGAATATCTGCGCCCTGGTTTTCGGTTTCCAAAGCCATGCGCTGTGATTCTTGTAGTCGTCTAGTGCCGTCTTCGAGGCGCGTTGTGCCTTGCAACAGTCGTGCACGGTCGCTTGTCCCTCCATACGGGTCGTCAGAGCTCGTAAAGGATGTGACTGGAGTTGATGATGACAGTAAGTCTGAGCGAGCAACCTGCGTTCGTCTCTCCTTTAAAAGTTTCTTATGACGTGCCAGGTCGGCTTTTGCTGCTTGAAGCCGCGTCTGATAATCTCCACGTATAGTCTGAGGTATTCCTTGAATCTCCAGTTCCATTTGTGACACCTACAGTAGGCTTAGATTCGAGCACAAAGGACACACGGCGCATATTGAGTACCATTTCATCTGCTTCGTCAAGTTCCATATCTGCTCTTCTGAGGCTGGCTTTGAGGTCTTCTACTTAACCATGGTTTGATCAGTCTACTAGGTGGAATGAGATACTCACCAGCTTGTTGGTCACCGCCATCGTCTGTTAGCTTTTCACCAATTGTTTCAATAAATTGCCTGAAGTCCTGTTCATAGGAGTCAAAGAGGGCTGTAGGTGCGCTGTTCATAGTGGATGAGTGATTTGTAGTTGCTGTATACCCGTTTAGGCAACCCAAGTTACTAACCCTCACCGTCATGTCGATTAATTCGTTCGTGTCGTCTAGCTCTCTGCTCTCCGCTTGAAGGCTCTCTAACCTGTATTTATGAAGTGTTTCGCTTTACTTGGATCCTCAGATACGTGATTGGGTTCTTTTCCCAATTACGCTGGTAATGGTATGCATCGCGTATAAATTATTTGGTCAATCATTTACCTACAGCCATGACTAGATCCTTGTTGGCATCTTGAGACATTACATTGTTCTTCTCTTACAATCTCCACCTAAAAAACAAACACGCGAAGCCATTCGCGAACAGTATGTTTTAAGCTTGTCCTGTCACTCTTACAACTCAATTCTTCAGGCGAGCCCTAGCGCGCGCCCAGATCATTCGCGCAACGTCGGCAAATTCACCTGCTCCACCGATACACTACATATCCATCTCTCGCCATCTTATTCAGGCGTTTTCAGCAGGCCTGTATCTCAAAGACGGGCCACCGAAAAGCGACGCCCCCACGACTCCCCCGAATCCAATGGACCCTGCCGCTATGGATGGTATGATGGCGGGAATGAAGACACAAATGATTATGATGGTTCCCCAGATGATTATAATGGGCTGGATAAATTTTTTCTTTCAAGGATTTGTACTTAGTAAGCTTTACTCCTCTGTCATCGTGCAACATGCTGAGCGGTCGAAATGTAGTCAAACTACCATTTCCATTGACTCTTGGATTTAAATCTATGCTACAACGTGGTATCGAAACACCGGACATGGATGTACGCTGGGTGTCATCCTTATCCTGGTATTTCCTCAATTTCTTTGGTCTCAATGGCCTCTATCGCCTCATTCTTGGAAGTGACAATGGTAGTTGTATATCTGACTTCGCATGATCTTATTTGACGACTTGATCCTTCAGCTGCAGATTCTTCTCGAGATATGACTGCTTCGCCATTTGCAAACGCAGGAAACGTATCGCAGGGACCACAAGATTTCAACAAAGCATTTAAAGCAGAAAAGGACAATCTTGAGTTCGCAGAAGGTTTGTACAACTGGGTTGGCACGGACGTAGAGAATAGGGTACTCCACAAGTACGGGAGAACACTAGCAACGAAATAAACGGGACTTCGCTGTGTCTCACTCAGTTATTCTTCATTGGAAGTACAAATACATATAGGAATGCCAGTGGCTAGTGGGTTGCTCAATAATCAGCAAACCACCATCACAATTCCTTTCTTAGTCGAAAACAGCAGTCAGGTGGAAGGTTGGGTATAACAAGGATGCCGGAGACGAAGCAAGCACGATATGCAGGCCAGAGCAAGGAAAATCGATTTTTTCATACTAAACCATCATACAACGACAATGCCTATCGTTAGAAAGTTAGATGCTGGGTAACTGGAAACGCCTAGCAAGCATACCTGGACAATCGTCGGATCTTGCTTACTGCCTTCCACGAACTCGTCATATGTCAATTTTGCATCTTTGTCTTTATCCATGTTCTTGAAGATCTTGTCTACACGCTACAAGCGCAAAACAATTATCAGTAGTGAGCTCAATGACGCTAACGCTGAGAGAAACCGACCTTTTCAGGAGTGTCTTCATCTGCAGGCAGCTTGACCATTTCACCCGTCATCTTGTATATCGACTGTACGATCTGCAGCATTTCATCATAGGTGATTGTTCCATCCTTATCAATATCATATAGTTGGAACGCCCCTGGTTTACAAAGTAAAGAGCTTGAAAAGAGTAACAGAATCAGGCTCACATTTAAGTTTTTCCTCTAATCTGCCTCGACTTGTTACGCTCAGTGCACAGATGAATTCTTTAAAGTCGATGGTGCCGTTCTTATTTTCATCAAATACGTTGAAGACAAAGTCAGCAAAGTCTCCGGGATCGCCGAAAGGGAAAAATTGCTTGTAGATCCTGCTGAATTCTTCTTTGTCGAGATGACCGGATGGACAATCCTTGCGGAAGCCTTTATACCTATGAAATTGTGTCAAATTTTTTACTATAGAGTTTGCGAGGAAGTGTGATCAACCATTGTTGCAGCTCTTTCTTATCAACTAGCACATGATAAGCGATGTAAGTTAAGGATAAGTAGGTCGTAAAACACATACAATAAGTATTCTTCTGCAAATCAGCGAGCTGGTCGGGTGAGAGCTTGCTTTGGGATTTGCCCATGGTCGGGGATGGAGAGTGTAATAAACACCACCCGGTGACAGTGCATTGATCCCGAAGGAGGCTGTACAGGGCTGTAGTAAGGACACTTGCGTACTAAGCTCGGCTTAGATTATCCTGGGCATCTCCGTCGAATCTATTGGGAAAACCCTTGGGGTACCCCTTGTGATAGATCATCAAATTGCTATCTTGGGCGACTTGGGTTTTGCAGCGTGGTCGTTGTTGAGCATAAGGAGCGACTAAAGCAGTCCACGGTCACCAACTCGTGGCCCCAGTGAGCATATAAGAACAACAGTTTCACCAGCTAATCGCCAGGTAGTTCCTTTATCCCCCCATCACCGTCTGGTAAACTCATGCCTAATCACAACCGACCGATCACCAACATAAGTAGTCGACCACATGCTTGTCTTTTGAAAGACCTTTCCCAAGTACCAACACGTTGAAATTGCTCTCTCTTTCGCTCTCCCAGCCAGCTCCAGGAGCACACGCTTCCAGATCTCATTTACGCATCGAAAATGTGCTACGGCCATGGCTCTATTGACCAGGCTGTCAATTTGTGTCCGATGTGCAAGGTCTTTCCTCATGCAAGGTGGGCCACTACCTTTTACCAATATCATCAAATGCCCATTACCTACTGGCTGGCAGATGCCCTCATATACGAGAGGTTTGCCGGAATCGTGCGCTCCACCCACGGATGGATGTGTCCTATCTAAAAAATGCGGAAGGTAACCAGTAAGCCGCTCGACTCGTCCCACGGATTGCTCAAATTTTCGCCTTAGTGGATTCTTTCAATGGCTGCGGCTATTGCAAGGTGTGTCCCGTGGTCGGGTATACCGCAAGCCAGTCAATTGACCCTTGCCCAGTGGGCTCGTACCAATCCTCCACCGAAACAAGCCGGATTCTTTAATCTTGGTTGGCCGGGCTGTTGCAGACCACCTACTCCCACTGAGTATAAAATGATTCAACCTGCAGATTGGAAATCTGTTAGCATCGTACATCAAGTCCCAGTACCTCCGGAAATCAAGGCAGTCTTCGATAGTCTTGGAACAAAAGGGATTCCTGGCTCGCCTTCTGGAACCATAGGGCGGAATAGTCTAAAAACCGTCATTCCTTCCAATGACCGTAAATCGAGTGGTAACTCCAGCCCCTCGCGGTCAACATCTTTGACGGGGCGTGTGCCGATGCCAATTACCACCAAGCCGCGGACGGGTAGCCCGAAGCAGATGAATTCTCCGCTCGGAGGCGGGGTTTATCGCAGCTCCAGTACCCCTGCTGTGTCCACTTCTGTTCCAACTGTTTCCACTATGGAACAACTTCAGAGTCAGCGCCGGCAAAGTGCAGAGAGGCGTCTTGAAGGGCCACACTCCTCACATTCTTCCCCAAAACGTAAAAATGTTGACTTGGAAACGTCTCTGCGGCGCAATAGCTCCGCTACGAAAGGCTCAGTAACTCCCTCTTCAACATCTGTCTCTGTAACAAAAGTTGTCGTTGATGCCCGATACCCTGCACTGTTCCCTCCCGAACGTCGCCGTTCAGATTCTAATACAGGAGTAAATAAAGAATCTGTTCCCTTACCCCCTGTTCCTCCTGTCGAACAACCTGTATCCTTCGTCGTACCCCGCGCCAAAAAAGATCCGTCTTCGAGCGCTTCAAGTAATAGCGGGAGTAGTGATGGAACTGGCTCTTTGTCTGATAGCACTGTAACTTCTGATGGGGGATTCACAGACTACCTCTCGGATGAGTCCGAGGCAGAACTTCAGAGACAAGCGGAGGCACGCGCTGCGCTTCTTGCTCAAAATCATGCAGAGGAGATGGAATTCAAAGCTGCTCGGCAGCAGCTTGCGCATATCGACTTGCAACCTCCCAAGACTTGGAATCCTACCAATATTACGAATGGGACGCCACCGCGTCGACCTATATAAGCTTTAGAAAGGTAAACGATGATGGTCGATGGAAGGGTCTCGCTATTTTTTTGACCGCATGCTCATCTCCCTAGCATAAGCTTCTTTGTAACCTGTATCTGATATAGCTAACCTTTTCTTGTATCTACTATACTGTATGCTGCAGTCTGCAATTCTAAGGTGACCTAATTTGGACAAACAACGTGAGCTATGGGTCTCCCTCAGATTTCTCTCTACCCCAATGAACTTGGGACGCCATACAATCACCGCAACAAGTCCAGTCCACATCTTCGACGCTAGATTTGATGCTGACTGTCAGATTTTCACAACTTCTACTCCTGCTGGTTTCGCCGTGTACCAGACGTCTCCACTCAAGCTCCTCCGGAAACGTGGTATTATCATCATCCCATGGACATTTAGCTCCAGAATATGCTGAGTAGTTGCTACAGAGATCACAGGAGGTACTCTTATTGCCGTTGTTCCACTGCATACCTCGAATATCCTGTTTCTGGTCGGTGGTGGACGGAGTCCACTCTACCCTCCGAACAAAGTTGTCTTCTGGGACGAGTCGCTGGGTGCTGAAGTCGCTGAGCTAGAATTCAGAGAGCGTGTACGAGGCCTTGCATGTCGGCGTGGCTGGCTAGCCGTCTCACTTCGCCGTAGAGTTGTCGTGTTTCAAATCGGAGAGCAAGTGAAGAGATATGGCGAATGGGACACCTGTGACAACCCCAAAGGTCAGAGCCCACAGTTCCATGTCTTCTTGTCCTCAGTTTTGGTTGCAGCTTAATGATGTTCTTCCTTATCCAGGTCTAATTGCGATGGCGACCGCCGCACACTCGACTCTATTGGCAATTGCTGGTCGCCAGCTTGGACATGTACAATTAGTGCATCTACCCCCTTGTCCTCCCCCTACCCCGTCGGGACCACCTCCGCCCCTTCCTCCTTCGAAACCACCGCCCCCGTCCAGTAAACATCCTGTTTCAATCATTGCTGCGCACACAACAGGGCTAACGACGTTATCTCTACCTCCTTCTGGCCACCTTCTCGCAACAACATCGACTCGTGGTACCTTAGTCAGAGTGTGGGACTCGTTGTCCGGTAAGCTTGTGCGGGAATTTCGTAGAGGGACTGACAAGGCGGACATATATGGTGTGGCATTTCGACCTGATGAGAAAGAGCTATGCGTCTGGAGTGACAAAGGTACGGTGCATGTGTTTACACTTGTGACTTCCGGACCATCGTCAGTCTGTTTCCCTACTCAGGCATTACTTGAGTTAACTTTGACATTAGGAATCGACAATCCACCTTCTCCCCGTTGACGCCCTTCCTTCCACTTCCAAAGTACTTCGACTCTGAATGGTCCTATGCACAATATCGTATACCCACTCAGTCTTCACACATCACACTCTCAGCGCCTGCTCCGCGCTCACCTACGGCAGATATTCCTGATGAGGAGCGTTGTGCCGTAGGATGGATTCAAGTGCAACTTACGGATGACTTGGATAACAATATTATGGAGTATCAATTAATTGCCTTGACCTATAGCGGTGGATGGTACCGGCTCTCGTTACCGAACCAAAGACTTTCGCAAGCGTCTATTTCATACTCCCCTAACCCGTTATCAGGATCACCCCCGAGATCAAAGCCAGTAGAACGCGCACGCAATGCAAGTCGGTCGTCTTCAGCTGTACCTGATAAGGCCAAGGAAAAAGAACGAGACAAAGAAGGGAAAGAAAGCAGGGAATGCACCCTTGTTGAGTTTCGAAGATTTGGTCGCTGGGATGGGTGGGGTTAGCTTGTGAACATATCCAAACACTATCTTTTCTGTCGTCACGCATGTTTCGTTATTTCCACACATACCTCCTGGATCTCTTACATACTCTTCCGTAGCTACAAGTAGCAATCCATCACAGCTCAGGCCCAGGCGTGACTGTGACGTCCATCATTATCGAACTTTGCTATGGAAAATCCTCATGCAGAACGACAGGCCGTTCTTTTAGAACGCATACTGAAAAACACTGTGAGCCCAAGTGTCGGAAGGCTCGGAATATGCTCTAATTGGCTTCCAGTCGAAATGTACGGAGATGATACTCGAGCTGAACCATTGTATGGAGGTATGGCGTAGCATAACGCTCTAGTAACTCTGCCTCATTCCAAACTAAGGAGATTTTGCGTGCCAACACATCTATCAAGACAGCAGCAGACTTGGCGACTAAGTACAGAAAGAATGTGCAGTATAATCTAGAAGCCACGAGACATAATCAACCAGAGTCTACTGGCAAATAGTGTCATATAATAATAGCGAACAATTACAGTTTACTCCTGATCTCCCACCAGCACAACCTAGCGTTCGAAAGTCGTGCCAGTCATGAAGTCCATTGGGATTCCTTTGGGTCCTTCAGCGTCGACGTGCGGCTATTGTTCCCCGCCAGGCCAAAGGAGTAAAGACAAATCTAATCACCATAAGGCCGGCCTATTAGCTATAAGGCTGACTTGCGATGTATGTATGTTGAAACTGACTGAATGTCCGACATGACTCGACCTTGAGCAGGTCTACCAATCTATGATAGACCGTGGATGGAGACGCTCTGGTGGGATTCAGCTCCATTGCATTAGTGGGACCCCTAAGCCGAACAGCCATCAGGAACATTTTGCTACCAGCCTGATTTGCGGATGTCGTGTTGTCCACAGTACACCATAAGGTTACCCTTTTACTCGCTAAATCAGACTCTTGCATTGTGGTCAATGCAACTCTTCCAGATTAGACGCTCTGGGCTTCAAAGCCTCCAAGAGTCAAAGAAAGCTGATAAACGGGTGAGCCGACGTGGAACCATCCTAAGTTTATATTCCGTCGCTAATGAGGGTCAGATGGAATCGATTCGTCGTCCAGAATGACGGCATTGAGCGCACGGACACAGAAAATATGTATACTAAATGTTCGCATACCCGGATAGCATCTCTAATTCACTCAATCTAAGACCAGCGAGGAAGTCCGCGAAAAACGCCCAATTCTCACTTCTCGACGCAATTCACGTCTCAGAAAGGGCAACGAACCCTTCTCATAGCTTTGAGGTGAGTCTTGCAGGTGTTGTCAATTGCTTTAGGTATTCAGAAAAGCTCAGACAATCTTGGAACCTTCTTCTTTTACTGAAGAAAAGTACACTCTGTTCGAAAAATACCAACGAACGATACATCAGGACAAGTCTACACAGTCCGGTTTCAGACGATTCCTTGTAGATACTCCGCTCGTGGTAAGTATACATGTCATAATGTACATTCATTTGATATCCATGCGAATGCAGACTGGACCAATATCCTATGCTAGAGATCCGCCTCCCCACCTTCCTCAAAGCTACGGGTCGTACCACCTTCTTTACAAGCTGGATGGGCGTCTTGTGGCTGTGGACGTTCTCGATATCCTCCCTCACTGCGTTTCAAGTGTCTATTTCGTGTACGACGAGACCTGGGAGAAGTATAATTTAGGAAAGGTGCATCTGAAGAACGAGAACTTCACTCGTCGACTTTCTGACTGGGCGTTATAGTTAAGTGTCCTACGGGAGATATCCCTGGTTTGTGAGATGCACGATGCTGGAGTTTCGGAGATGAGCTTTGTATATCTAGGTCAGCCCTGACTTACAATTAGCTGATTGTGTTGAGCTGGGACCTTTAGGTTTCTACGTTCACACCTGTACCAAGATGCGATACAAAGGAGAGTACTCTCCGTCATATTTGGCCGATCCGGTATGTCTAAAGTAGCCGAGGGTTACACCTATCTCATTTTGTCCTTTAGGAAACGTACGAATGGTTCCCGCTGCCCAGTTGTATACCAGAACTGGAGATATACAGATATGCAGTCCTTTCCTATCCGCATCACTCTCTGGTTGAGCTTCCTGAGGAGAAAGGTAATTTTACCATCTCGTTCCATACAGTATCATCTATAAATAACCGGATTGGAAACACAGAGTCGCTGTTACTCGATGAAGAGCATTTAAAAGATATATCAGTAATCTGCGGAGTAGAGGGCCAGACGCTCTTTGTCAAGCCTTTGAGAGTGAGTATATTTTGCATTGCACGGTGACCTACGTCCTAACTCATACATTGCCGTGCCAGATGACACCCTTTTGGAATGATGATGTAGCTCGTGAGGAGATTTTGGCTTGTGCGAGCAGTTTGGGACCCGATATTACAAAAGAAGTGGCGCTGACATTACAATGATAGAATACATACGCTTTTGTTGACTAAATACTGCCAATGTCTGAATCGTTTAATGAAAGAGTGAGAAAATCGATGTGAGTCTTGTTAGGCATCTGAACTAGCAACCTTCAGAAAGCCTGACATTAAACAGTGCGACATTGAACGGCGCTGAGCGGACATCCCGTTTGTGTGCACCCTGTTCCCTGAGACGAGAATGTACAAGGTATTGCTGTAAACTCATCAACGAAAGGCGTTGACATACTGGAAGCTGTTATCTTAATGGAATAATTACGTAAACTGCTCTTAATTTCTTCGTCTTTACTTCGAGCTAGGGATAGATAATGGTAGGCGATATTGACTTATTGTATTATTTGACGTCTTATTGGGCTCAAGCTTCGCCGTCAAATTAGGGAGAGACGCCAATATATCTATGCCAAAAACCAGGAGGCTCAGGAGCGGCAAACATACGAGAGGAAGCAACAACTTAAGGATGCCTTGGCAAGCGGGAAGTCTTTACCCACAGAACTACGAAAAGACGCACGAAACCTAGGCAAAGACTTAGCATTTGATGATGCGCAAGAAAGTGAGTTGTAATTTGCACCAAACATCAACGAGTGCGCAGTTGAATAAAACAACGTAGAGCCCTCGACCTACATTGACAACGAGTACTCTCATGCTGGTATACAAGATCCTAAGATTGTTATCACGACCTCACGCGATCCGAGCTCGAAGTTGCTTCAATTTTCAAAGGTGTGTACACACGACTGTGCTCGAGATATCACTTCTAAGTGAAGTTGGTAGGAAATGCGGCTCGTGTTTCCCAACTCTCATCGAATAAATCGTGGAAATTATATTGTCAAGGAGCTTGCGGATGCTTGTAGAGCGAACGACGTGACAGACCTGATAGTTCTGCATGAACATCGTGGCGTTCCTGGTGCGCTGAGCCGTATACTGATATCTTTTCTTTTTTCGACCTATCATTTTACAGATGCTATGATTGTTTCTCATTTTCCTCATGGGCCTACTGCCTACTTCACACTCAGCAATGTCACACTTCGACATGACATTGGAAGCTACAAAAATTCCACGGTTTCAGAGCAATATCCCCATCTCATCTTCGAAAATCTTTCATCACCTTTGGGCCGACGCATTGGAGACATACTTAAATATCTATTTCCTGTTCCAAAAGAGGATAGCAAGCGCGTTATGACCTTTGCTACTGAAGATGATATCATCTCGTTTAGGTCTTTGATTGAACTGCATATCATTCTTGTTCACATTCTAACTCTGGTCTATAGACACCATGTTTTTGCAAAAGTCTCGCGGCAAATTCAGCTTGCAGAGGTTGGACCGCGCTTCGATTTGAAACGTAATCTCTTTGCAGCTACAGCTACCAAGAGCCCTCGTTGCTGATAATTTGCTTAGCCTACGAGATTCGCTTAGGTACTCTCGAACAAACAGAAGCCGAACGTGAATGGGTGCTTGCTCATCATACACGCACGTCCAAGAAACGAGTTAGATTGAGCAGCACGCCCCTGGAACCCGTCTCAAAGCGGTTCAAACGTTAACATCGCGCCCGTTACCTTACAATCGGTCCAACACAGTGCTTTGATTTATGTATGCGGCTTCTTGTAAACCACTAAAACATGATTAGATGCTTTCTAAGGGTTGACTGGTCTCCTATAAGCAGCTCTTGTCTGAGACACTTGCATAAGTAATTGGATAAGGAATGTTGGGTGGTCCACTTGTATAGTTTTGTCTGTAGACAGACACGATAGCGCCAAAAACTATATACGATATAGTAGCTGACTAGTCTACCGTAAGCTCATCGTCGAGTTTTGCAAAATTTTCAAATAAGGATCTGAACAAATTGATAGCGTTTTGGATATCGTGAGTACCCGCAGTTTCTCTGATAGAGTGCATGGAAAGTGTGGCATTCCCTACGTCGACAGTCCGCACGCCAATCTTGGACAACATTGGTCCAACAGTTGATCCACAAGCACTGTTACCGTCAAAATTTTTATAACTGATAGCCCCCCAGTCACGATGGAACTTACATGTCATTTCTCACCTCAAATTCCTGAACTTTACCGCCTTTGCGCTCAATCAACTGTTTCACGATAAAAGTGGATATGGCGTCGCTGGCATATCTCTGCTTCGCATTCGTTTTGATTATTACACCCTCATTCATGACTGGCCTATGCTTTTCTTCATGTTTGTCTGCGTAGTTAGGATGAACTGCATGTCCCATGTCTGCAGAAATGAGAAACGAGCGGGAAATGGACTGAGCGAGGGTTCCAGGTGAAGGCGAAAGTCTATTCAGCAAGGACGGGATTAGGCTGGACTCGGCACCGGACGTTGAGACACTGCCTATTTCTTCGTGGTTGAAAAGTGCAATGCAGTTCACATTGCCTTGAGAGATAGAGACATCTTGTGCAGTAGCATATTGCGTTATTGCTTCAACGGCGCAGAATCTCGATGATCTTGAGGTTAAAAGTTGCGATAGGGTAGGGAAAGACTTACGAGGAGAACAGGTTGTCGAGACGAGGTCCGAAGATAAACTCATCATTGACACCTCCAAGAGTTGCGGGTTGCGTGTCAAATAGAGACCTGTTATGTCATCAGCGCGAATGAACGAGAAACCTGGATAAAAGGTCACCGACAGCTCAAAATCATGGATTTGTTCCGGTGCAACGGATGCCTCGCTAGCCAACAGATTGAGTAAGGCCGAGTGGTGATTAGTTTGAACACTAGAAGCGTCCTGTACAGCTTTGGCTTCGCCAGCCTTGTCACTGTCGCCACTAACGTCTTTCTCCGTGTTGAGCTGTTTTTCCAGAAGCCCCAAGATTGGGATAAACTCGGTTTCTTGGTTGAACTTGAAATTATCGTTTACGTTTCTGTCCACTGATCTCATCATGAATCTGAGTAGGTGACTGCATCAGAATATGCTGTTTACAGTGAATAGCAAGCGTTGGGATGCGCATGAGCGGTCGATCTATCTTGATAAGCTTCGAAGTAAATCGCCGCCCAGGACCCGCGACCACGACACGTCCAGCCAGAGAAAGATCGCGATCCAGCCAAGAATGCCATATTCCACCGCCGTAGGTTTCTACTCCTACCTGAAGGTAGCCCAGCTTCAACCGCTTGGAGATGGGCCGCACCTTGCGATTCGTTGAATAAACTGCCGAGAAAGTGTAGGCTACAGGATTGGATATCTTACCTTGAGATTTGGGCTATCAACGTGTGTGGCAACAATGCTGAGGCCTGCTCCCTGTTTCCAATTTGTAGGGATTGTGAAAGCTATAAGGGCTGCTTGATTCCTTCCCATTATGAGCACAAACAGGGCTGACTTTCCCGACAAATCTTGGAATTCACCTAGTAAAGTAATATTTACCTCCTGGTTGAAGATCTTTTTCCCAATTATCCCTTTCCCGTAGCTATGAAACATGTGAACGACGGCAGAAGGCGGACGGCGTAGGGAGATTCTTATTATATTAGATACAGTACTTACTTTGCTAAATCCAGCTGCTTCAAGTTTTATGGCAGCATTCTCTACTGCATGAAACGGTGTGGGCGAAGCGTTGAGAAACTTGAGAAATTTTTGAGCAGGTTCGATACTGTGTTGCATTGCTGCTGAAAGCGTCCTTCCAGAGGTGGCGCGAAACGCCATGGTCAAAGAAAGATCACGTGTCAAAAGGCTTCTTTTTTTACCTTCCGAGTTCTACGGTTCAGCCGATTGCTGAGGTATTCAGGTAGTTCCACCATAGTCTGAGCTGGTGGTCATTCGAGTAGCGATGGTGAAAACCTATAGCAAACACGTCCCTGCAGCAGTATGTGGTTTACCCATTACATCTCTCTCGTTGATAGTCACTATAAAAGGCGTTCGGTCTGATATGTAGTTCATCTTCAAACTCACAATTCGATGGTAAATTAGCATATGTTCCAGCGCTAGAGGATGTTTTAGTCTGGGACGTCAAAATGGGCACATTGGTGGTCTAATTTATGCAATGTCCTAGCTTTTACTGATTTCTTCTTAGGTCGCCATGTGGCATGAAATAGGTCACACAGCAGAAGTTACGTCCATTCTGCAATCACCCAAGAAAGACATATTTGCGGTTGGCTATGCGGACGGATCTATCCGCCTTTGGAGCGCTTTGAGTAATACTGTTGTCTCAACGTTCAATGGCCACAAAAAATCTGTTACTGCCTTGGCTTTTGATGAGCAAGGAACTTGGCTTGCGTCTGGTTCTCAGAACACAGAGCTCATACTTTGGGATGTTGTTGCAGAAGCTGGCTTGTTTCGGTATTGATAGACATTGCTCGTGCTTGATTAATTACTCATTTCGTAATAGCCTCCATGGGCATCGAGATCAAATAACAGGGATTCGATTTTTGACGCCCCTCAATACTCCCTCTACATTGGTTGTTGCCACATCGAGGCTTTTGCTAACTTCTTCGAAAGACACTTTTCTGAAGCTATGGGACCTTTCAACGCAGCACTGTATACAGACGATTGTTGCTCACCGTAATGAAATATGGACCATGGACCTCAATCCTAAACAAGACCTAGTCTTCACGGGGAGCGCAGATGGAGAGCTGAAGGCCTGGAAAATTGATCACGACACTCTATCTGCTAGTCTTCAAGGAGCTGGAGCAAGCGAAGTTAGTCATCATCTTCGCAACTAATAGCGGAATCATTAAATCTGTTATTCACGCAGATAGAAAAGATCATTCGACCCCTTTCTCAGCTGCCTTTGGCATCTCGGCATCGTGTTTCACAGGCAGCTTTTCATCCTTCGCAGCCATTCCTTGCAGTGCAATCGCATGATCGGTCAGTCGAAGTATTCAGAATCCGGTCAGAGGATGAGATACGGAAAAAAAGACTCAGGAGGAAGAAAAGAGAAAAGGAGAAGCAGGAAAGGGAAATGGCAAAGAGGGGAGAAATGCCGGAAAAAGATGATAACGATGGTGATGAAGATCCTATCGGACTTATCGACTTGTTCACCCCATACCTTGCGGTCCGTGCCAACGGAAAAATTAGGTCGTTTACCTTCGGTGGCGAGCTTATTCCGAAAGGTGCTTTACAGGTTCGTTCTCGTACGGGGCGTCTTCTTTTCAGGAAGCTGAAACCGGCCTAGATTATGGTGGCCTTGGCTTCAAATGCTATCGAAGTTTATAACATCCCCCAGCCTGCGAAGTCTAAAGAAATGCCCGAAGCTACTCGCGCATTCTCTGTGGAGCTTCCTGGTCACAGATCAGATGTTAGAACGTTGTCTCTAAGCTCAGACGATGAAATCTTGGCATCCGCTGCAAATGGTATTTCACTGAAGATCGCAGTTTTTACTACTTATAGACTAGTATATAGGCTCCCTCAAAATATGGAATATGAAAACAAATGCGTGCATCAGGACCATTGAATGTGGGTATGCGATTAGTAGCACATTCTTACCTGGTGATCGTCAAGTTAGTTTCTTACGGCTCATGAGATGCATTTGATGACTAGTAATGGACAGGTTACCCTCGGTACAAAAACTGGAGAGATCCTTATCTATGACATCGCTTCATCCTCTCTAATTGAAACTATCCAAGCCCACACAGCTACCGTGTGGTCGTTGCACCTGAGAGCCGATCATCAAATGCTGGTCAGTGGCAGTGCAGACAAGAGTGTAAAATTTTGGGAGATCAGGCACAAGACTGTGGCAGACAAAAGCGTACGTATCCACAATGATGTCCTATATATGCCGATTATGAGCTTTCGCAGAGCCAGGCCGAAAAAATGATGCGTTTGATCCACACCAAGACACTTAAAATGACTGATGACGTCTTGGCCGTCAAGTATAGCCCGAACGGCAAGCTCTTAGCGGTTTCACTCCTGGACTCAACAGTCAAAGTATTCTACCAGGATACGCTGAAGTTTTTTCTCTCTCTTTATGGCCATAAGGTACGTATTAATGACTCTTTTGCTGTTAAAATCAATTCACATTACTATGCATACCACAGTTACCAGTCCTTTCCATGGATATTTCAGATGACTCGAAGTTGATTGTTACTTGTTCTGCCGACAAAAACGTAAAAATATGGGGTCTCGACTTTGGTGACTGTCATAAGTCAATATTTGCTCATGACGAAAGCGTCATGCAGGTTGCATTTGAGAGAAATTCGCATCATTTTTGGACCGTAGGTAAGGACAGGTTACTCAAGTATTGGGATGGTGACAAGGTGAGCATTTCATTATGATCCTTGAGCAGGAACTAAGCGCTATTCAAGTTTGAGCATATCCAAAATCTTAGAGGCCATCATGGCGAGATATGGGCTTTGGCACTTAGCCATCATGGCAAGTTTGTCGTCACCGGCTCACAAGACAGGTCGATTCGTGTCTGGGACAAGGATGATGAGGACCAGGTGATTCATCAAAGCAACACTTGCCGTGGGGATTAATCGTCCTCTAGATATTCCTCGAAGAAGAGCGTGAACGAGAGCTTGAGCTCCTCCACGAAAATGATATCCTCGAAACCTTGAACCGTGCTGCAGCAGACATTGGTAGTCAGACAGAAGATGCCACGGGGGTCGCACAAGTCGAAGTGACTGCAGTCAATAAGCAAACGATAGAAACTTTGATGGCAGGAGAGCGTATCATCGAAGCGATTGCCCTGGCTGACAAGGAACGTGATACACTCCGGGCATATCATGATGATATGGCTCGACTTCCCGAAAACAGTCCCGTGAGACTGCAACCTCCGCCCAAGAACCAGCTCCTAGTTCAGCTGCAGATGGATCCCGACGAATATATCTTATGGGTCATTGAAAGGATTCAAAGCACCGCTCTATACGATGCTTTATTGGTATTACCGTTTGAAAAGGCGATGTCCCTCATGGTTTATCTCGATATATGGGCACAGAAGGTGATTGGCTTCAACATCGTGATGGTTATGTATATGACGTCTTTCCTTCAGGACTCAAACCTCGCACTTGTTTCACGTATCATATTTTTCCTCCTCAAAACACATCATCATCAGATCGTCGCTAATCGCGTAATGCGGACTGCTCTCATTCCTTTACGAAAGCATCTGCGTTCTGCTCTGCAGCGACAAAAAGCTATTTTCGGCTACAATCTCGCAGCGCTTCAGTACATACGGAGACAAAATGAAGCCAACCGAACTGCTGAGCTTTACGAGGAAGAGGACATGGACGAAGAGAAAGTTCGGGCAAAGTTGTCAGAGAGGAAAAAACGCAAGAGGGTACAGATCGTGGTATAGGTAATGTGGATGTACTTTACATGTGGAGGTGTGTTTTACCTAGTGGTTTGTATCTAGGTACGTAAAGGATACAAAGGCAGTCTTCCCTCTTGTTGCATACTCAGGTCTTGTGTTTCGGACCCCAGAGATCACTGTGCCTGAAATAAAGTGAAGGCCGTCCCATTTGACTGTTAGATAGAGTGCTCACCAAATCGACCCCAGGCTGACGCGCGCTTTTCGGGCGGTAACTGTTAACTTGCCTTTGTCAAAGTCGGCGAGCTGACCAAAGGCCGCACGCGTTAGGTCAACGTGGTGGGATCCTGGAGCACAACCTGCACAAGTATCAACCACACGAACGAAGACGCATCTCTTCGGATTGCTGCATACTTCTCATGGATGAACAGAATTAAGTAAGGGACTGAATCCGAAGCGGAAATCTTACACTCGAGGAAATCAAAACATTCAGGTCGACCCAACCAGTCACGAAGGGTGAGGGCGCAGACGAATGACTCATCCTAGAGGCGCATGAGATCACAGGCATTCAACATTTGAAAACATGGAGTATTACAGTCGGGTTCCAATTTGTTTTAGCCCAGCAGCTGGGGTTCTTGAGGTCATGACCGGTGTACCTGTAAACAAGGCGGGGTAAGCCGCCGACCACGGATGAGCTACTTGAACATTCACCAAGTAATTATCACCTTGAGCGAGGGCCCGACTGCCTTGATTCCATCCCAGATGCCGGAAACCGCGTCGCCTAGTTTCCCGCCTAGGCCTTGATCTTCGTTGTGCTCGGCTTTAAACTCGCCAGGTGCGTTTTCGTCGAGCTGTTCGTAAGAGTCATATTTGTATTGGATGCTGGACGCGTTGATTGTTATCCAGCCATCTCTTGGGTGAAATTCGTAGTCTTTTCCAAGCGAATGTGCTTTGGAATATTTGTTGCGTGAAATGGCGTGGACTGTAGGGGCAGTGCCACTAACGGCAAGGACGTTAAATGAAACTAAAAGGAGAAAACAGATGGAGATTGGATAGAAATTGACCATTTCGTGCAGCTTAAAGGAGTGTATGGCTAGGCGAGCAAGATTATTTCACGATTTTGCAATTTGATGCGTCGAAGTCAGGATGACCTATTTCGCGAGCCGCGTGTTTGGATTTCAGATGGCCAAATATATGTAATTCATCGAGTTCGCCACCATCTCAATTGCCTTTTCCCACAGCTCAACGACTCAAACTGACAACGGAAAGTGTGGCTTGATTACGGACATAGCGTATGTACGGCTGAATTTTGTAGTCTAAGCGCTCAAGCCTCGTGTGAAGTATTCTCACAAAGCCTGACATGTCTCTCAACCTTCCTCGTCGCGTCTCCCGTAAGATGGCAACGGAGAATGAGATCGATATTAGAAGAGCAAGAGGAGAGGTATGCTTCCGCTGATTTTCCTCCTTTGCCAAACTCATTACTACTCCCCCGTACAGTTATCATGTGCGGAGTGTCGGAGGTGCGATAAAATGAGGTCTTTCCGTCATCTGGGAAACGATACTATTTCAGACTCAAACTGAGATGCGACAGGAAGATACCCTGTAGTTCCTGCGGCAAGTCCTAACATCACATAAAACTTCTGCCTTTGAGTGATTGAGAGTATTCATAGTCCGCCGAGGATGTCAATCGATATGTCCGAATGGTAGGCTTACTGGCCAGGGCGCACGGTCCGCTCCAACGTTGGTTGTAACTCCTCTTTGTAACCAACCACTATTTTTAGCTCGGTCACTTCTACCTCACGCCTGCACGTTACGATTGGAGAAATGGGGCAACGGATCCGCCTGCTAGAGGAAGCCCTTGCTATCTTTCAATCTGGTGTTTCTGATGAGACTCACCCATTGCTACGGGAAGAGTTTCTATCCATCAAACTCGGTTTGAATCAAGAACAGGTACCAGAAACGGGGGAAGCTAACCACGATGGCTCCACTGAGTCCATCAACACCCTAGGAACACTAACAATTGACGAGCACGGTCAAGTCACGTACTCTGGGCGTTCTACAGGATCAGAGGTGTGTATCTGGGCGATTCTGTGTCTAGCTTACGTTACAAACCTTTAATTAGGCACTGTTACTGGTTTGTCAAATTCAAATTATCCTCCCGTAGTGAATCTCAATTATTGAGCCTGACAGGCTAGTGGAGAAATGGATAACCCAGCATCAAGTATCACTAGTAGTCAAACTCCTCTCCTTTCAAATGAGACTCAACAACTCTCTGATATATTCCCTTTTGGCGTGGAGGGAAATCATGAAAAGTCTTTAGATGCCCTATTTAGTCACCTTCCTAGCCAACCTCGTGCTTGGGCCTTGTGCGAAGCCTATATGGAACACGTAGCCTGGGTGTTCCGCCCGATCAAGAGAGACGAAATTATTGATGAATTCTTTACCCCTATCTATAGGTCCTTGCGGGAGAGGCGAGCAACAATGTCCCCGGGCCTACATACGACTTTCCCACATGAACTAGCTGTTTTGTACCTCATCTTTGCACTTGGTGCTCTTGTTGACCTGACTCTCGAGCCTTGTATGTGTTGTCGCCAATCCCACATCTAAACTAACATATTACCTTGTGGGAAGACAATGCGGAATCGGAAGCATACTATCAGTGTGCTCGGGCCTGCTTGTCATTGCATTCTATATTCGAATATCCCGAAATTTCTACCGTCCACGCCGTCCTTCTCATGGCAAAATATCGCGCCCTTGGAGGGAGGAAATTTACATTAGATAGTTCTTGGTCTTTCATGTCTTTGGGATGCAAGTTAGCTCAGAGTGTAAGCAAGCTTGTCTCTTCCCACGACGTTGGCTTCGATCCCTCGCATTAGATCGGTCTTCGTAGGCTTTCAGTCACTGATATTCACCTTATTATGTGATCAAAGACTGTCAGATCGGGATAGTGCGCGTTTCGGTTTGGACTCTAAGACCGTTCAACGTCGCAGGGCTTTGTTTTGGGAATTGTTTTCTCATGAATCATTCTATGTGAGCCCCTTTGAGTTCACGAATATCTTCCAAGCCTCATACACCAATGTAGAGTCTTGCAACTGGTCGACCACCCGCAATCCTTCTTCCTTACATCGATTGCGAGTTTCCCATGGATGATGAGGCCACCTTGGACGATGATGGGAGGGTTTTGATAGGATGTGAGCCAATTTTTTCCCCGTTCAAACTCTTGGCCTCCTGACTGCCATTCTAGTTTTCCAATGGAAATACGAGTTTACTAAGGAGATATTGTCCGCTGTGACAACGTTGACTCTGACAGCAGAACCTCCCAGCTATCAAACTATTCTCGATCTCGATCGCAAAGTCCGTGAAAAGACTTTACCTCCCCATCTTAATGTTTTCCTAAACCCGGAAGACGAGCATTTTACCCCATCGGCTTACATGCGCGGATGCCTTCTCGGTCAATACCGTACCGTCTGTGGGTATTGAACCAATCTTCCAGTCAATATGCCTAATATCCATATGGTGGCCTCCAGCCTTACTATACATTCACCGCAGTTTTTTTGCGCAGGCTATGCTTGATCATCCTATTAACCCTTTGCGCAGCCCCTATGCACCGTCATTCCTCGCAGCGTACCGATGCGCGTCGGGTGTTATCAAATCCAATTTAAACCATTTCGCAAGGTTCCCCGATCTTTGCTGTAGATGGTGGAATATTTGGACACATCGTAAGTGCAGGCTCACGCTACCTCCATTTATGCGTGGGACCCCTGATGCTCTCTTCCAGTCTTTTCCGCAACAGTAGGTTCCAGATCCATTTTGCATTGTTATCGAATTGGACGCGTCTACCAGGTAATTGTGGGGACTATCGTCACTCGCTCTCCCGGATCCAGTATGTCGCCGAGCGCTTTTATTGAGCTGGGTCTTGCCTGCGATCTGTTTGAGAAGGCCGCAATGCGAAATTATCGTGCTCGCGATAGCCTGGTAAGCGTCACGACTCGATACTGATTAACCCTAGAGGCAACATTTAAAATCAAAGGCTATCCTCCGCAAGCTGCGCATGGAAGCGTCCAGTGTATACACCCACTTTCGAAGCGGCAGTGTTTTACCTAGTACGGTCCTTTCGGTAGGAAACCCCGACTATGGAGACGATGAACTTGCACTTTTTGGAGGGGAGACGCGTGTTCTGGTGAATAGATTGGTTGGGAAAAGTAAAGATGCAGGATATCCGACGCCTTCTGCTAACTTGGGCGCTGCCAACTTGGACAACGGAGCCTTCATATCTGATATACCTGGGAGCCAGGAGGAACCTACCCCTGATGTTCACCCTGCACTCGTAGAATATTTATTGAACGTACCGTCTGACTATCCGCATCGTAGTGGCTCACAGGATGTGTCCACTCTGGACTCGGGCTACTATACAGCCTATGGCCCATCTCAAGGAGCTATGTATCTGTCGCCAAAAGCGGATGCTCGCGTACAGACAAACTGGCCATCTACCGTACCTTTTATCGCTTCTCCGGACGCTCAGGCATCCTCGCTATCTCCCGCCGCACCACTTCAATCTTCCAATTCGGCGACGAGCATTTCACCAGTAAATCTAGTAGATTTTGGCATGATGATGACAGGCGACTCTGGCATTGACGAACAATGGATGTATTTTATTCGAGATTCTGGTTTGTTGGAGGGCAGTTCGACTCGTCACGAGTTTTCAGGTTTTACATAAATTGTACTTTTTTTCGTATCTTCATGGTGATATTCTAATGACTCATGGGGTTCATTATTGTGTTTGAATTTCACACAGTACATATTTGAAAGCTTTCAGGGTCAGCGGAGCCGTGCAATCATATATTAAGGCGACTTCTTAGAGATCGGAACCGTTCTAACCGTCATGTCACCCCGCAAATCTCTTAGTGGCACCGACCTCGTACATGGTGACACGGCTACCCGGGATATCGGGCCTGCTGTCGCTCCACCAATCTCCGTATCTACTAGTCAGCTACATTGCCACCAACTAAAAACGCATTATGGCTTACAAAATATCCTCACATAGCTTTCCGTGTGACTGGCAGTACAATCCCAGAAAAGATTGGCTCACTTTCGGATATCGTTGACTTCAGAAATCCCCAGTTACATGTCTACTCGCGCTATACTCAGCCCGTAAGCACACGCGTGGAACATATTCTGAGTCAGATCAATGTCAGTATACCAAAATCTCTGCCTTGAATAAGCCAACCTGCTGATCTAACGTGAAGAACGGATACGCCTTAACATATGCCTCCGGCTTGGCAGCCTCATATGCGGTAGGGTCTGTTCCTTCCCCCTGATCGCTTGGTTTTCACGTGCCATCTGAAGGCGCTTGTTTTTTATCAACCCAAACGTGTCGCTATAAGTGAAGGGTATCATGGCTGTCACAAAACTTTGGAAGTGTACAAGAAAACCAAAGGTTTAGACCTGGAAATTATCGGAATCGACCAAGAATTTAAGCCGGGAGATCTGTGCTGGTTGGAAACACCGCTGAATCCTACAGGGGAAGCTAGGTAAGTGTCATAAACAAAATCTACTGTTCACGCGGTTTGGCACTGATCGTGATTTCGCAGGGATATTCAGTTCTATGCTGACAAGGTGGATATTCGCCGCCTGCTGGGTCCTTACAGTTGCTCATGCCCACTAAAGATACATAAAGTCAGGGGAAAGCTTTTCATTGATTCTACATTTGCTCCCCCGCCTCTTCAATACCCATTCAAATTTGGAGCTGACTGGTAAGTCCATGGATAACCTTTAGAGTCCAAGGTTCAACTTCTGCCATAGTATAATGCATTCTGGTGAGTTTCTGCGATACTCAGGTATCTCTGATCCCAATGATATAGGCACGAAATATTTCGGTGGTCATTCCGACCTACTTTGCGGTATCCTAGTCGTTCAAACTTTGGGAGAATGGAACACGGTATATCGCACAGCTTTGCAAGGAAACAACCGTCCTCATGTGGCATCATGTATATAGTTGCATCATGACCGCACGTATTTGGGAAGTATGATGGGTTCGCTAGAGTCGTGGCTGCTTTTGCGTTCATTGAGGACCCTCCACCTCAGGATCCCAAGGCAGTCGACAACCGCAACGACTCTTGTTCACTGGCTGAAGTCAATTGCTTCTACACCTAAATATCGTTCTTTTGATGGAGTGCCGGGCGGTGTGCTCACTCATGTTTGGCATTCTTCTTTACAAGGTAAAGACTCTCGAGGTTTCGAGCCTAGCAAACAGATGGAGGGTGGCTGGAATGCCACATTCGCCGTTCTCGTAGGCCTCAATGCACCTTTTTCTTAACTGGTGGATTTACTTCTTTTTTTTTTTTTTTTTTCTTTTTTTTTTGAAAAAGTTGGCCAAGCCGGAATATGCAAGACAGTTTCCTAACCTGTTGAAGAAATTTATGGTGAGGCATTCAGCTCAACAGGCACGCCCCTGCGCTAACCAGCTCTAGGCAGCAACTAGTCTTGGCGGGGTAGATTCCTTGGTTGAATACCGTTTGCACAGTGATCCAGGGGCAGATCCTCGACTTGTTCGGATAAGCGTGGGTGTCGAAGAGGTTGAGGTGGGTCTTAGTTTCTAGCCATCCTCATGACTGCCCCAACTGAACATCCTGCAGGATCTTAAAGCAGATATAAGACAAGCTTTACAGAAGGTTATCAAGGTGCATCCCGTAGCAAGCTATGTTTCTAACTCGGCTCATCAGAACAATAATAGTTAGATGCTAAGTTGTAGCATGCAGATCTGTGTCGGAGCTCCTGCCAGGATTTTAGAAGACAGTTTTTCTCGTGAATCTCTCGTTTGACGTAGATTCGGAGCTCAAAAGGCTTTATGGCCCATATCTTCACTTGTTACTTCTATAGTGTGAGGAGTATGACATCTGCAAAAATTGGTATGAGATAGTACGCAGAGTGCAACAGGCAAGGCAACTGATGCATAGTGTGACAAGCTCCTTGCCATGTCCGGATTTGCGCCATTGGCGCATGAGCACTGCAGTCGCAGCAAGATCGACGCAGCGGGATGAACTTAAGCTATAGTTAATCTTGTTGTGATGCTTGCACGCAGGCTGGCGTGGCCAACGGTAATTCTGCGGATTAGATTTCTCGAAGGCCAAGTCTATCACAGTGCGATGGGTAATGGACACGCTTACAAATTTTGATAGCCTGCAATGTAACTGGTCCGCTCTAGCTGCGTAGTGCACGGAATCATTTTGTGCTGGTATAACACTGGCAGCTAATTGTCATGATCTGTGAGGTTTAATTGCCACCACGAGACATCCGCTTTCCAAATCAGGAGTACTATAGTCTTCCCAAGCCGTAGAGTTCAGCGGCTTGATTTCGCGCAGTCTCAGCTATGCATAGCCGTCTTGTACTGCGAGCTACCCGTTTTACCACTGAAAAACTCGAAGAAGCTTGCTTTATCTTCCCAACCCATACCAATCCTCTTGAATTTTCCGATTTGGGTGATTAATGCTGCAGTCACATCCGTCAGGTCGGCGTCGCCGTCAATCGAGTGTGAAATCACTTCATTGACGAGAAAAATGGGTGAACTTGGAGACTCAGAGGGCACGAGTAGGCGTATAGAGACCGTTGGAAGGAAGATAGATGTTGCTATTGAGAATATATGAGGAAGAGGATTGAGCCATTTTGATGGGATGGGCAAGGTAAGCGTGGGTGACATAGTAGTTGGCGGATCATATCTTGAGTATGAATCGAAATTCAAGAAGCACATACAGGTCAATTACAGATATAACATACCTAACACACATCACAAATACCCGGTATTTTTTCACGGGTACTTTCTCGTGGAAAACCTTGGCAAAGCGGAGGAGTCCCCTCCCGTTACTGGTCGTACATTCCGGAAATACTACTATTGGTCTGTCGGCGGACCGTCGTAGCTCTTCGAGAGACCTAGGAGAAGCGGTAACGATAGATTGCCAGGCTAGGGGTACTCGACCGGTAAGACGTAACATTGAAAGAAGAGAAACAGGTAAAAAGCCTGAAACCGGTACGATTGCTGCCTGTCGTGGTGTAAAGACGTTCGCAGATCCAGTGCCCATACGTCGACCTGGACTGTGAGAGACTGTAGCGGAGCTATTGGGGACAGAAGCGATTTCTATCGCTTCTGATAAGGGGAGGACAAATATGGGGTTGAAACTGAAGATCCTCTCCAGGTGGTGATCCTTGTGAACGGGTTGAGAACAACTTACCGGAATGCGAGCCACAAGACTTCGATCCAAGAGACCCAATTAGAGACAATGATGTCGCCGGGCTCTGGTATCCACGCCTCCATCTGACTTTGAACTTTCCTAGAACTAAGATGAGAACAATCGTTCCGCTTACGCTTAAATGCGATCATACCCTCTTTTTCTCCTAACTTGCTCTGTTGGAATCCACACAAATCCTAGAATCAAAAGGACTGAGCGAGTGATTATGGACGTGAGAATGCAGGTGACAAAGCGATAGAGCGGTGGAGCCGGGACCTATTCAATGTGAGCCGACGATCCCAGGGTGCTCAAAAGGGTGCTCACAAGGATTGTACAGAGGCCAGAAACGAGTACGACATAAATAGCCAAAAAACAAAGTATCAGCGCTGTCCGCAAAGTTCCAAGAGCATATCGGAGTGGGACAATAACTCTCGCCAATATATCCGTTTCTAGTGGAGGTATGGGCGTGAGGAAGGGCTACAGTATGAGAAATCTTTGATGAAAAAAGACATCTCTAGCCTGGTAAGGCCACACACAAACCTGAATCCCCGTGCCTAAATCCTAGAATAAAGTTCGGTCAATGTTTTGATAAATAAAAGTAGCTCAGAATATACCCAACTCGATAGGCGCTGAATTTTTCCATTGAATACAGTTCAACTTCACACTTCAACTAACTTGAACTAAGAGAACTTGTCAAAGCTTAACATGCGTCACGTGCACTATTACAACTCCATGATTCCTGCCAGTCAGCCAGTGCCATTTTCTGGACAAACAATCATGGCTGCTGCAAAAGCAACTCACAGTCCGACTCATTTACTCAAGAAGTGTACAGCATTTACTTTCAAAAGATACAAAAACTTGCATATCTTTGCCAAGGTACATGCATCGGTGACTGAAGCATAAGATGCTAACAAGCAGTTAGATTTTTATTTGGCTCGTCCTCTTGTTCTATATCGCAGTTGGTTAGATAACATCTTTGCCTCACAAACTCACCTCTCTTATACTCACTTTAGGGACTTTAATCGTAGTCATAACTCCGGCACAAATCGCACAATATTTGTATGACCATGCGCGAATGCTCGCCACAACCCGTTTTGGATGGCTTGTGCTTGCAGCCGCAATTGGTATTGTTCCTTCTCTCTGCCATTTACGCGTAATGATGTACCTTCTTTTCCTGTGCCCCAGTCGTCATATCCTTCCCCCCTCTGATCGGACATACCACTCTTGTGACCCTCTGTGGATTTGCTTATGGCATGAAGGGTTTCTTCATTGCATCTTCAGCATCTCTCATTGGAGCTGCCTTCACCTTTCTGGTTTTACGGTTTTTTTTTAGCGCGCGTCTGCGTCAATGGTCGAATCGTAGCCCGAAATGGCAGGCTCTTGAAGCGGTTGTGGTAGGTCCCTTTATATGCATCATTGCTTGTGTTTTCAACTTTTTTAGGAGGCGAAAGGTTTACCTTTAATCATTCTGATACGCGTATCACCTTTCCCCCCCTGGGTGTACTCAAACTCTTTGTTTGCCGTAAGCGTCTTCTCGCTGGCCACGTATTTTGCTAATCTACCAAAAGTCGATCAACTCAGTTGCGCTTTGGCAATTCGTTACCGCTACATTCTTTATTTTCCCAAAGCTCGCCCTTCATACGTTCATTGGTTCCCGCATTGCAAGGCTCTCTGATGGCAACCAGCGTGGCCATATGGATACTCGTGATTTTGTCCCATCGTCGTTATAAGTATCATGTTAATCAAATTTACAGAAACAAAAATCATCAATAGCCTCCTCATAGTCGTCGGCATAACTTTAGCAGTATTTGCCAGCTGGTTGGTGCTTCCGTGTTTGTCCATCGATATCGATGTCTGTACTCAACGAGGATTAGGGCGGTTTACACACTAGTTCAGAGACATATCCGCAAACTAGAGGGTATTCCAAGTGATGTCGATGAGCTTGCTGCAGAGGCCATCGAAGAATATGGCGAAGAAGACCCGTTGCTGAGACCAGCATCCCCAAATTCTGACTGATCATCTTCGGTACCTAAATTTATACTCAACTGGACATCCTAACCCCATGCTCTACTATATCATTGAATAGAGTGGTATATAAATAATATGTTATAATCCGGGATGATATGTATTACCCAGACTAATAGTAGTGTAAGAATAACAGGCTAAGACTCGCCCCGATCAAAAACACTAAAATGAAGAGTCGGCTATCCTTGGCTCTTCTTTTGGCCTCCTTGAGCTGCTTGTTGCCCTTTTCGACCGTTGAAACAGTCGTTATCGCATCCTCATATAATTGATCCGTTAGCTCGGTCTGCCTCGTCAGCTGATTGATTAACTCCATCTGCAGCGCGCTGATGTCTACAAGCCGTGACTCCGCCTGCTGGACAGATTCCAGAGTGTCTTGTACCGACTGTAAAATATGAGCATTCTCTTTCTCAAATTGAAGTATTTGAGAGGCGGATAACTCCAAATCTTCGTCATCGTCATCCGACGGTGTTGAAAATTCAGTGGCAGTTACATCTGTTGAGCGCGAATCACTTGCTTGCGGTGCGCCAATGGCGGCGGCAAGTATACTTGACGAAGCATCCCCAAGCCAACTGCTCGCGTTCTTGCTTTGCGACTCCTTGGTAAAGGTCGTATCCTTTTCTCGAATATGAGATATTTCTTGTGCAGCTCCCGAGCCGAGGGTACGAGTCCTCTCTAGCTGTCGTTTGACTCGCTCTTCTTGCATCTCCTTTTGTGTCTGGCTTGCTTCTGCGAGGCGCCGACTTAGATACCAGATGATACCCGAATGGTGAGCTGCTAAGAAATCTGAAGACAACGTAGAAGCATCTTGTCGAAGGCGAGCAGGAAGTAATCTTGACAATGGATTCACAGCGCTTGCAACGAGCTCTGCACGCTCTAGTAGAAAATTTTCAGAACGACTTCCCAAAATACAAGTCATACAACCCACTTTTTTCAATGGCTTCCATTTCTTTTACCCTGTCGGCACAGCGAGTCAAGATGACTCGCGCTTGGATATCTATCTGGTCCCTCTCCTCATTTGTGAGGTGTTTTATACCCGACCAAGACGAGCCGCCATTACCGAGATCAAATTTCCGAGAAGGTTGTCTTCCTCGTTGGGTACCTCGGGAATCAACATTTAGGTAAGGTTTTCGTATGTTCGACAGCATTCGTGCTAGAGTGTTTATGTGATTGAGCTATATCCAAAATTTCTGTTAGCTGTAGCCACATATATTTTCCAGAATACTGACGATGGTATATGCTTCATCAAGAAATTTTTTGCTTATACTGAGTCCTTCACGTTGCATGTCCCGCTCAGAGGTTTTCCCCGAGAGCTTTCGGCGTTTCGTTTCGCGTTCTTTTTCATTTATGATTGCACGGAACTCAGATGTAATGTTCACGAAAGTCATAGACACCCTATTTTTACGAAGCTCTGCTAGTTAGTAAATCACTTCAAATTGTGGAGGTGAGCTCACCACTGGTCTACTGACTACTGTACTGGCGGCTTGATCTCATGCGTTGTCACGTGCCCGTAGCTCACTTGAACAATGGTCATAGTATCCCACGGACTTTCAGCTTCCGCGACAACCCCCTCCGTGCCCAGATTCCTCGTTGGATAACGGAAACCGTTGACTCAGATCATTGACTGATCAATCGTGGTAGAAAAAAAGTACAGCGTCCTTGTTTGAGGCCAGTGGTGTTTATTTTACCTCCATTTGCCATAGTTTGTGATGCACATTCAATATATCTCTAGTCAGTTCTCTTACAAGTATATCTAAGCATCACATTTGGGCCTTTGGCTGCGTGAAGTACACGAATCGAGTTCATGCAATAAGTGCCGAATTCCCTGATCCATCTGAGGCATCCATGTTCCGAAGCCAGACACGTTGCCGCAATCTTCTACGATATCTTTCATTCTGGCAGCATCCCAATGGCCCTTGAAATTTGTTTGTTTCAGCACTTGTGTACCGATCGGGAATAGGAGATTAAGCGGACATACAGCAATAGTCGCCCGGATGGATTACAATTCGACAGATTGTGGACTGCGAAAGAGACAGGATATCTTCCTCTTTGACGAAAGCACAATTGATAACAGTCACCATGCTAATTGGACTTGATTTTACAGCATCATTTTCGCTTGGACACCTGGAAGTCAATAATCTGTCTTGCACTAACATAACTAGCGCCCTTCCTGTCACCTGGCCGCACCATCGTAGATCAAGCTGACGGAGCAGAGGACAAAATCCGTGGCAGCTCATGAATATTCCAATGACGGAATCCGTAACGTCGCTTTCATGAAGACGCAGTTGCTTCAAATCAGGTAGGTTTGAGAAAGACGCGGTGAAGTCTGAGGGCGAAAGATCAATGCCGTAAAGCTCAAGGAGTTCAAGAGGGGGACCAGTCCGTTCAATAAAACTTCGGACATTCGAGCTAACTTCCTCGTCAATATAGCTAACAACATCCACGGAAGATCGAAGATAGAGATGGGATAGGGATGGAGTTAGAAGATGGCCCAGTAATCTAAACATATTAGGAGATCCAACTAGCACCAGGCTTCGCAGGTCTAAGAGATGGATGACTCGATCCGATGAAGCTGGTCGAAACGTTCGTTCATCGTGAGGCAAGAGTGCAATGGATAGTTCACGTAATTCCGAAAGTCCCTCCAAGAGCTGTAACGCTCTCTCGATCGAAGAATCTGATCGACCGTATAAAGTAATGGACAACTTCGTGATTGAAGCTGAAACGCTACCGGGGGAGGGCAAGACGCTCGAGCTTATACGAAGAGTACGGAAATGAGGTGCAATAAGGGAAAGATGCGTCAGGGTGAAGTCCTGCACGGTCTCATCTACAGGATCAATCTCATCGATCTCTTCTGTGACGGAGATGTCGACCACGCGAAGTTCAGGAGCTGTTTTGTCGCTTAGCGTCAAAATGAAATTAACGTGGCGAAGTAGGTTGGCATCAATACTGAATGTCCTCCATTGCGTAACCCGTGTTAAAAGCAGATCCATCACTCCAGGAAGATGCGGTCCGTCATCTGGAGCGTGCACTGTTATGTGGAGAGGGCTATCTCGCGCATTCTCAAGCCAGAAGCGTGTTCGTCTACAAGGGTCTCTGGTGGCACAGTTGATGTATATATGAGACCATACAGTAGGTATTTGAGCGGCCTTCCGCCATTCGTGGCACACATGAGAGACCGTAAGGGGTATACGAGTCCAACCGCTGTGAGCGCATATCTCGAAAATATGAGCGAGTAGCTCAGGGGGAAGTTTCCTGGCTAACGTGGTGAGCCCCTTCATACGTTTAATTTGGTCCTCGTGCTGCAGTTTCCGGAACCGCAGCTGACGAATAGTACGCTTGAGGGATTCGATTTCGTCATCAATTGAAGCCATGGCTTTTTCATGGAACTCCAGACTTGCTGTCGCATGTTCAGGATCTACTAGAGAGTCCTGGGAGCCCCACATTCTAGCCTCTGGGAGGTGAAGCCGCTGAAGCGCTTGCAAGTAGGTCAGCGTATGATTTGTAATGTGTGCTGTGTGTGTTGTTGTTTATTTCAAACATTTTCAAGAACACTCAGAAAGTACTCAGAACCCCCACTGCGTATTTTCGCTCAATAGGTAAGAATTAGCTCAATGCTACAGGCTTTGATGACTCGGAGTGGAAGCTGTACGATCCGCTGCTAAAAAAGTCATTCTGGATCGATTTGTAGACTAGATGTGTTCAAGATACTTCTGAAGCTAAATTTATGTATCTTCGCAGTCCACTTTGCTGACGGTCAGCTCATAGGTGCACCTGATGGACCCTCGAAGAGCACGCGACCCCCGTCTTGCTCGACAGGACCCTCGCTTACAGTCATTTGTTAACTCTACGACGACACCACCTCTTTTTCAGAGCGTTAACCAGGGAATTGAGTCCACGACGCAGTCACAACCAGCCTCTCACCAAACGCAAGTTGATCCCCAGACGATACATGATGAAGTTATTGCAACCAGCTACAAACCGCGACCCTTATTTTGTGTAGTCTGCGCTAGCAATCAGGTTTGTCACCATCTGAGCCACGTCTGGTATGTTACTGAGGGTGAATAGAATAGGTCAATGGAAGGCCACTATGTTCTTTCGTAAGCCAATCACCTTTGACCATTTCGAAGGCATAATTTCTATCAGAAAAGCTGGATATCAGGTCATATCATCGGGGACAGGGTCTGCCGTCCGTTTACCAGGCCCTTCGGTTGACAAGCCCAATATATATCCATTTGGAACGCCCTACAACACCATTTATGAACAACTAAGTGCCAAGGATCCACGTTTGTTAGTCTTGTATCTTATGTTATCCTCATCGCCAAACCACCCCTTAGATACTCGGCCAACGGCCTCCTACAAATGCTTGATCGTAATCGACGGATCAAGTACGCTCCAGAACGTTGGCAAGACACAAAAACAATAGCGGATGTTGTGATCACTTGTGAAGAGCGTTGTTTTGACGCAGTGTGTGATGGTAGGTAATATGTATGCTCACGTCTTGTTTGATATGTCATAAGCTTTCAGATCTACTTTCACGAGGTGGTGAATTCAACAAACCAGTTCATGTCATCAACCTGGAAATTAAGGATAATCACGAGGAAGCGTTGATTGCAGGGAAAGCTATGTTGGATCTGGCGGCTGCTGTATGGTCTATTCGTGCCGCTAATTTACTTCCTGCTGACTTGTTTAGATTGAAGCTACCGATGATATTGATGAACGAATTGGCGAAATTCTTCAGACGCAACAGGAAAACCATCCGCACAGCATTTTGCACGCCGTCGCTTTTTATTGAGGTCGAGGATTTTTGCCTGCTACTTGTCTCTTCTTTGGGAACACCCTCTCGTAGCTTCGCCGCTAAGCTGCTATCCCTGCTGTGCTTCGTTCTCAACGTTTGTGAACTGCAAGTCAGGATCGCAGTAACAGCTACATCTCCAGCCTTTCACGAGGCTATAATTAAATTCTGAACCGACCGCTTAGTGTCTAATCATGTGCTAGACTGTCCCCATTCCCACTGCAAATTTGTCCCTTGCCTCCTTTTGTTTGTCACAATCCCATACCAGAATGTTGCAGTCTCATGAAGGCTTTACTCGAATGCTGCATACTAAAGTGGAAGGCTCGGGGATCTTGAAACAAACACCCCATCTCACCGGGCTGGTCGGTTGAATACTTCACAATGCTGCATCCGCAAGTAATTTCCCAGCAAATGTACTTTCTCAAGTTCAATCCATCCCCCAAAACCACATTTTCGTGGATTCCCTAAAGCCTATTTACCTCGTCTACTGGATGTTTATTTTAACTTAATGCATCGTGGATTCCGTCCATAAATTCCACATTGCTGTGTTCAGAATGTAAATTCGCTTTGAGTCCGCATGAATAGCATTAGGGACGCCTCCCGAAGTTAATCACGAACTGCCCCCTGAGATATCAAGCACGCAATGCGAACGCAAGACGCGTGAGAATTGAAGGCGCGATTTGTCCACCAATCATCGACATAAAGCTGATTGTCTCATAATCGCAGCCCTATCAACATCTCTGTTATTGAATACATACTCTATTCGTGTAACTATGTCCCCGACTCTTCGACTTGGAAGTACGGCCCCTGATTTCGAGGCGGAAACTACTACAGGCCCCATCAAATTTCACGAGTGGATTGGTGACTCTTGGGTAAGTTTCGATGCATAATTGCAACACTATTGATCGTCTGATTTTTATGCAGGCCGTCTTGTTTTCTCATCCTGGTGACTTCACTCCGGTCTGCACCACCGAGCTGGGAGAGGTCGCTCGCCGAGCCCCCGACTTTAAAGCGCGTAATGTCAAAGTTATTGGGATTTCTGCCAATAGCCTCGACGACCACCATAAGTGGGTCGTAGATATCAACGAATACGGCTCTAAATTTGGGCCTACAAATGTTCAGTTCCCCATTGTATGCACCTTGATGATATTTTCTGCGAGATCGTGAACTCTCTTCAGATTGCCGATGCAGATAGGAAGATCTCCACGTTGTACGATATGCTAGATTACCAAGATGCTACCAATCGTGACAACAAAGGTCTTCCGTTTACTGTGAGCTCGATCTCTTCCTTGAACGACTGATAATGAATATGATCTCCTTCAGATTCGCACTGTCTTCGTCATCGATCCCAAAAAAATCATCCGTTTGACCATCTCTTATCCAGCTTCGACAGGTCGGAATTTTGATGAAATCCTTCGGTAAGCATTTTCGTACCGACAAACGGCCATAATCGATTTGACAAACGAATTCTAGTGTTATTGACTGCAAGTGTTTTGGTCTCCTTTTCAATGGACGTTTTTGACGCTCCCCCAGCTCTTCAGATTGGAGACAAGCACCGTGTGACCACTCCAGTCAACTGGAAAAAGGGCGACGACGTCATTGTTCATCCTTCTGTTACAAACGATGAAGCCAAGACACTCTTCCCGCAATTTACGGCCCACAAGGTATCTATAAATCACCTGATCATTCGAGTTCTCGCTGAGTACGCATTAGCCCTACCTGAGAACCACACCTCTCCTTGTTGATTAAACGTGACGAGTACGAGTACAAGTCCATGTCGTTAAAAAATAAGATTCAATAAACTAGCATACTTGATCCGAGAACAGTTCTCATAAAGACGGCGCGTCTGGCTGTCCAACAACAATTATGCTTATACGGGTATGATAAGATAAGATCAAATCAGATTAGGTAATAAATTAAAAAGACGGACACGCGTCCTCCTGCATTACCGTAGCTCCTCGTTCATACTAATCTATATACCATGGCTAGCGCGGATGGTGGTGCTTACAGGCGCGTCTTAACAATATACCCTAATTTTTGACCCTTATTATTCCATAGTTACTCCCTCACTGTGTTCTCTCCTAGCGGAAAGCTCGTGCAAATCGAGCACGCTTTAGCTGCCGTCTCTCAGGGAACAACAAGTCTGGGCATCAAAGGTTAGTTCACACTATCTTCCTGTTCATTTGTCTGACTCGATATAGCTTCTAATGGTATTGTTATCGCCACGGAGAAAAAATCATCATCCATCCTAATCGACGACTCCATGCTGGATAAGGTTGCTGTCATATGTCCAAATATCGGGATCGTCTACTCGGGAATGGGCCCTGACTTTCGGGTTCTCATTGCAAAAGCACGCAAGAGCGCCCAGGCTTATTGGAAGATATACGGCGAATATCCGCCTACTCGTGTTCTAACCCAGGAAATTGCAACTGTCATGCAGCAAGCCACACAGTCTGGGTACGTGTTCCCTTCCGCGGTGATGGGGCTGTTTTCATCTTACCTTCAGGGGTGTACGTCCCTACGGCGTTTCTTTGCTAGTAGCCGGGTGGGATGTCAATCGCGGACCAATGCTCTATCAAGTAGATCCTTCCGGATCTTTCTGGGCATGGAAGGCGAGCGCAATTGGGAAGAATATGGTCAATGCTAAAACTTTTCTTGAGAAAAGGTCTGTACAATTGCTTTTCTGTTAATCGCGTTATATATCCTTGCAACCCTTGCATCTATAGATATAGCGACAATATTAGCCTGGAGGACGCCATACACACAGCCCTCTTAACTTTAAAAGAAGGTTTTGAGGGCCAAATGACTGAGAAAACAATTGAGATTGGTGTTATTACAGTCCCAAATCAGTCAGATTTGGAAGAAGGAAAAATTGGCGGTGAAACTGGACGACCTCGGCCGACCTTCAGGAAGTTGTCGGAAGAGGAGGTTCGGGACTACCTCACTCTATAGGAAAGTTGTCCATTAGTTTACGGTATTTCGTATGTATAACGACACGAATTTACCTATAGGTTGCTATCCGCGTTGATAAATTTGAGACCACCAGATGTTTACAGTTGACCGTCACTTGACTGTTGCTAATCATTAGACGCGTTTTTCGTAGCTGTTGATCTAGATTTCTTTCGAACCGCTGCCTTTGAGGTATGATCATCAATCAGCGGGTCGTATATCCTTGACGGAATCAAACTATAACGCTAGTCGACACCACCGTTCTCTATTTCAGGTTAGCCTACATTCGGTTTGCCTCCCTCCGCAGTGTTAATTATGTTTCGTTCTGGCCCTTTTTACCACGAGTCCTCAATTTCGAGCAATGCTAGCTTTACTCCCTGAAAACATGTTCAGCGCTCCAGCAGCTCCTCCGCAGAACGTTGGATAAAGAATAAACTCGTAGGCGTGTGTGCGATATCGGCTCATCCTCCGATCGAGGCGCTCGCTGAACGCTGGGATCTAGATTGTCATTTTAACCTCCCTCTGGTTATGCACCTAGCGCATGGAGACCTCTAATCTATTGAGCGCGTCAGCTTTTTTGTCCTCCACTGTTGCTTGTTTCGTCCCTCGTTCTCTGCGTTAGATTTTTTCCGCGTGTTCTCCCACCCATCTTGGATATAAATCTGTGTCCCATCATAGCTCACAAGCGCAACTGATCGTACCCTCCCAACTTCAACAGCCATTCGATGCCTGCCCGAAAATCAGCTACTCGACGTTCCAATCCGCTTGTCAAAGCTAGAGCTTCAAGAACCCCGATGGCATGTCGTAATTGCCGTGAGCGCAAAGTCAAGGTATTAGAACCTAGTCTATCTCCTAGTCGCTTCTAACCTTTGTCTACAGTGCCTTCCAATCGAGACTGACCACGGACGTCAATGCGAACGCTGCGTTAAAGAAGGCCACGAATGCATTTTTATCCCAGTCGCCCAGATGCTTCCACTCCGAGATCAGGCACCCATGCAAGGGAGTTTCGACGCCGGTAATGCCGGCTCAATTTCTCCAGATGGGGCAAACCAGGGAGATGTCCTTGACAAAAACGACCAATGGTCGCACTCTTTACAGTCCAATTTCCCTCCAAGCACGGCAGACCGGCAGATGACTGATAGATGGGGTTCGTTGCATGACACTACATCCGTTGGTCCCGTTAACATGGCCTACGGAGCCTCTTCAGTCTATGAATCAAATTTCCTACAACGGTTTGACAGCACCCACGATAGACAACAAGATTTCTCTATTTCTCATGCTGCTGACCCGTGGTCTGGTCAAGCGCATGGAAGATCACACAACTACCAATTGTTGGATAGTTCGCCTTTCCCCTTTGCCAGTACAAGCAATGCGGATGTTGCGGGACATAGCTCTGACGCCATCTACCTAACACACCCAGAGATCAGGCAAGTTTCTTGGCTTCACGGCTATAATTGGATATTGACTCACGTCATCAAGTTGTTCGGTAGGGGCTCATAGCAGTGACAGCTGCGCCTGCCCTTTCAATTGTATCTGCCGACAAGAGCATAGAGCATGATATGAAGGGTTCTATCGGATGCATTGAATGTTTCTAAGACTACCTGTGCCTGCGTACTCATAATGCCATGTTCTTGCTCATCCACGATGGTAGGAGTGCGTACCAGACTGAACCACCCTAAGTTAGGCACACGCCTTGAGGCGCCACAAAACGACTCAATTGAGTGGACTGCAGAATCATGATCAACCTTTTCCATGGAAGTCGCTGTCTTACTCCACCACTCGACGCGAACTCGGGCCGCAATTCAACTACATTTCTTACGTGAAATGATCTCCGGCCACTTATGGCTGAGAATATATCGCAAGCAGGTTTCGAAGGTCCATCGTACAGTCCGAGCCCTTCTTCAGATGAAAGAAGCAACTCATATTTTGTACACATGATGATACCGAAATACACTTTTACGTCAACTCCTCGATTAATCCTTTCACAGCGCCGCTTACAAAGGCCAATCGAGCTTCTCACCGAAATTCCAATGTACAGCTTTCACAGAGGTGTATTCTTCAAGGGCGTAACTTCCAAGTTCGCGCCCTGTGAAACATCCCATAAGAGATTGCAGATCATCTAGAAAAACGGGCACAAACCAATTCCCGATTGTTTCTTTCCCCCAAAAGGCACGTTGTTGTTCAACATATTGTATTGATTAACCCAGACCTTAATTAGATCAATGTTGGTTAGTAGACAATGAGGCGTCGCGGAGAAAAAGCGGGTTAGTTGGGGTAGAGTATAAATAATGACTAACGGTTCCGGCCTCTAGAGCCGATGCAACACGCATGCATTGGTTGGCGTCAGCTGATGAAAAAAGGATCTTGTCACTAACATATCAGTGTTCCGAGTGACCTGGCCTACTTGAGTGGAGCCCTGCGCCCAATCCATAACTCGTGTCGTTGGCCAATGCAATGGCTTCATCCTCGGTTTTGAACCGACCGACTGAAAGTACGGGCCCGAAGATCTAGGGCCGCAGAAGGTCCGAGTAAGATGAAATTAAATGCCTCATGACGCTCTTCACTGACCTCTTCTTTTACCTGATGTACAACCGTAGGCAGTCAGCAGCATGTACAGCTTCCATGTCTCAGAAAAGTGTTCTGACGATTTTCATTTCCGGTCGGATATCTGTGAAGACTGTGATTACTCTTTGTCAGTAGAGCCACATAGATGTCCAATTTGAAGCCTACTTGTAGGGTCAACGAAATAGCCTTTGCTTTGTCGTTTAACGCCACCGAGGATAGCCTTAGCACCCTCCTGTTTTCCTGACTCGATATAGCCCCAAACCTTATCATATTGACCTTTGGACACCTGGACATCGTGAAACCATAGGCCGCAGAATGGGGCTAGATCGGCGTACCACTGGGCCGCCTCCCGTTTTCTCGTCTAAGCCGTTACCTATCACCTGCTCCTTGACCTTGGAAACTAGTAGATCAATAAATCGATCATAAACGCTGTCCTGAACGTAAACTCGCGACCCTGCAGTACAGTCTTGGCCCGAATTATAGCATATTCCGAGTGCGGCCCAACTAGCGGCTGGAAGGTACAACTTTCGTTAGCCATCGTTGAACTGTTCATGGGAATGAGAATATTTTGAGAGAGAATATTTTCCAAAATGGGTGACTAACTTTCAATCACCGACATACATGAAAGACATGCAGCAATTCAGCTGTTGCACTAACCTTGTTCCAAGTCAGCAGATTCGAAGACAAGATGGGGGGACTTTCCACCCAATTCGAGCGAAACCTAGAATACATCAGATGCCTTAGTAAGATGTCACAAATGGCGATTACCTTTTTCAAATTACTCCTGGCTGCTGCCTCCATCACCTTGCGACCTGTGACTGTGGAGCCTGTAAACGCCACTTTATCGACGTCAGGGTGCGCAGCTAATGCTGCGCCACCCACTGGGCCAAGAGAAGGCACGGTATTGAGCACGCCAGGAGGGAAACTAATAGAGAAGGGAGTTAACAAGCACTGTAGTGGATGATGCCATTCTGTACCCTGCTTCTTTAACAAGTTCAGAGAGTTTCTAAACAGGAAGCTTATAAGCCGGAGGTTATGTCAAGAGTAGAATACAAACGAGAGCGGTGAGGGGACAAAGCTCGGATGGTTTCATGACAATTGTACATCCCGTCGCCAGAGCAGGTGCAACTTTCCAAGCCCTGTCAAAACCCTAAATGAAGAGAATGTATCTCAGGAAATGAGAGACAAACCACATGTTGATAGGGTAGTTCCAGGGAATACTTTTGAATGAGCCTAGTAAGTATATTGGATGACGAAACCGTGTAATACTTACATTTGGCCGCAAACACCGATCGGTTCATGTCGGGTGAAAGCAAATTTAGCCTGATTGTCTATTTCGAGGCTCTGCAGCCATTTCAGGTCAATGAAGAAAGTTTGAAGAATTGGGTGTTACAGACCTGACCAATGATCTTATCAGCCCAGCCGGCATAATATCTAAGGCACTGCACGGTATCTCCGATATCAAAGTCTCTGGACGAAAACATTGGGATAATGAAAAAACGACTATATTAAGTATCACCTTGCAATTCTGACAGGTTTCCCATTATTCAAGGATTCTAGCTCGGCGAGTTCTTGAGAATCTCGTTCGATTAAATCGGCGAGCTTATTGATAAGCCTAGATCTTTCGAATCCTGTGATGTTTTTTCCCCAGCTAGTTTGAAAGGCTTTTCGAGCAGCTAAAACTGCGACGTCGATGTCCTTGGCAGAGGCTTTGAAACCACTACATTAATAGGTGTGTGGAAAGATAGCCACGGCAGATAGAGTACCAGCAACAACGGAGCAAACTACTTCCTCTGTTGCAGGATTAACAGCACTGGTACTCTATGTGAGGACATAAGATTGAAGGGAGTCGAAACCATACTGGATCAAATCGTCGGAATCAACAGAGGGTACAAACTCATTATTGATGAAGAGGCCAGTTGGGACAGTTATCTGTTTATTGATCACAGGAATGATTACGGTAACTGGTTGAGCACGTTGAGTCATTGTGGTTGTGAAGAGATTTGGAGACAGATGATGCTAGCATATTCGAATCTTCCTTTTTGTACTTGAGGAAATCGAAACATCACCTGACGTCAACTCAACTCAGTAGAAGACTATGGTGCAGTTCGCTTAGTCACCGCTACTTTTGTACAACCAAAGTCGGACTTAGAGGACTTACTCAATCCCTTATTCCTCTAGCAAAAATGCTTCTTTCTATCATAGGAGTAAAACTGCTAGACCGATTGTCAAAATACTCAAAA
>JABCKL010016741.1:0-126093 GCA_018851305.1 Calocybe cyanea
AAATGCTAATGCTACACACTATAAAGGTTTATGACCTTCTTGACAAGCAGGATGTTCTATGGACATCTATTGATGTTTTCACATCGGTTACGTCACGCGGAGAGCTCGGCAAGCCATTCTCCAAAGCACATGGCTTCGGATCAGTGCAGACCGATGATATCAATGACGGCGGGGATGGGGAATGGGAACGACTCAGATAGCCTGTATTCAAGCATGATTTGGGTGGGGACGTCGTACTTTTTGCCAGCCGCTACAAAGTTCAAAGCTTGCTTATTTGGTTCTACAAGTACCTGAGCTCAGCGAAGCATGGCATTATTCCTATACAGAAAGCAGGTTTTTGGCTTGATCGCACCCTTAGCGTCGCCACACTCTTGTCCCCCACCCTTATCTAGTCAGACCATCTTCATTGACATTAAGCACTCATTATAGAAAACTTGCATTGTTGCTTGCCTCCAACTACGCCTTAGCTGTTTCTAAATTATAGTTACCAATTTGGTTCTGGGAGGAAGCCTAACATATCACATTACAGCACTACGAACGGGTGCTGCGTCATCTAGTTTTCCATTGTAGAAACAGCTGAAGCAAGCTATTCAATCATTGAGAGAATCTAATGAGACTGGCCATGCCAAATTCCTCGATTAGAAGCGTCACCAGAGTTACAGCATACGTCGAGGACAGATTGCTGTCGGTCTTGAGATGAGATGAAGCTGGGGAACAAGTGTATGATAGTTGTCGAAGGTGTAAATCGAGTGAGAAAGAAAAGCTGCGCTTGGTATAGATTTGAAACAGCCATAGCCCAACAACGCTATCGGCTATAGAGATGTTTTTACAATAGCTTAATAGTTAGGCGCTAGAGGACGGACGTCTTTGCCATGACCGTTTTCTCTGAATTTTGAAGGTTGATATGCTGGTGAATATTGTAAGGTTCAGCGGTGCCCTGCATGGTTTCCTGCAATAGCCTTTCGCTATTCAGGAACCGCAAGCCCATTCACCTTCATCCGGAAATTTAAGGGTGATGGGTGGCCCAGTGCCACCTATAAAAATCGTAAAACCATTGTAAAAATAATATAACTGAGAAAATGAATACCGAATGAACGCACAACTCTTGCGCCACTGATTCTCGGGTATAGATAGGATGCGATGTCCATTTATTGACGGATGAGGGTAATGTGCATTTCACAATCAGTTTGTATACGGAAGCCATACAAATCAGACTTGGTAGCGGAAGGCAGGGTGTAGATACCCTAGTTTACTTATCTCCGACTCCGTTTTCCCCTCCAATCGGTAATCACGCTCTCCTCGGCTGCGCCTAGCATTCTCTCGGTAGAGATAGATATAGCCAACGACAGTGAGGAGGCAAATAGCACAGCTAGTCGAGAGGTTGAGTGAATTGCCGTTATGAAAGTTCGGAGCATCCATAGGCAAATAAGTCCAGACCCTATCAAACATATCAGCTAACCTCTCAGCGTACGCATTGGTCGACGAACGCGATGACAGATCCCAAGGCGCCAACACCTTGTTGCATAGAATTAATAGAGATTTCACGAAGAGGCAGCAACTGACCGGGAATAAGCGCAGTAGCTACTGCTTTGATCGTATCTGGCGCAGCATTATCCGCTCCCCATGCAAGGACCTATTGTGAACAGGCGTTAGGCGACAACTCAAGCGTTGGAACTGCGCGTTTACCAAAGGACCGGGAGGCGAAGCACCTGCAATAGACAAGAAACATGCCGCATATCTAGCCCAAGAATGAGACTTAATGCCGATCAATAGTGTCATTTTCTCACCGAGCATGGGAATTCTTTGATCCTACTGCTATCGCATAGCCTGCGACCATGAGGAGGCCATTGAAAAAGATAAAGATTGCTCTTCGCCTAGTCCGAAAGCTGAGATATGTGCAGACAACGGCCCATACAGTAGCGACGACGTAAGGTGGAACTGTCCGCAGCTGGGACTGAACAACAGCTACGTAGGTGTGAGTAATGGCAGCTGTGTTGTGTACAGGGATCACGCACTGTAATGCCCCACTATCAGAAGGTCATCCATCATTAAATGAGATCGAATGAACCAAAACGTAGAACACACGTGTAGAAATTACCGTTGGCATGAAGAGACTCAGCCCTTGGAATGAAATATTAAGCATTGTATAGATGACAGTGCACAGAGTGGTCTACGACATAGCATCATTCAGTTAATAAAGGATATGGAGCCATAGGCACGTACATGAAAGCTGAACGATCTGAGAACTAATTTGAAGGTGGTCTTTTCCTTTTGTCCGTGCGTTTTTATAGCTTCTTCTTCGTCAATACGTGCAAGTGCCAGCTTGCGTTCCTGTTCGTTAAACATTCGAGTATATCGCGGATCGGCAGGAAGGATCAAGAAGCACAAGAGACCAAAACCAGTCGTTATAATACCTGTGGTAGTTAAGTCACCATCACCGGAAGTCATGATATCTTTACCTTCAATAAGAAAGATCTAGATAGGAATTGTCAGTAAGTGCGACAAATATTATGAGAGCCATGACCTTTTTCCATGACTTAACGACACCAAAGTCGTCAACTGATAAGAGGCCGGAAGCTAACAAGCCCCCGACTGTAGAAATGATGTCATCGCAAGGTCTGAGCCAGAGAAAAAAGATTAGCTCGTACATGCGCCTGCTATGGGGGCTGAGATCCCGAAAAAAAGACCAATTCGGAAGACTAGCTCGCTCCGACGATAAAACTAGATCCGATCAATGAGTATTTTTGGCTGGATGGTAAGTACCGCTCACATGTGAAAGCAAGTACGTCAATCCTGACTGCAGATGTTGTGATTATGATCATGTTTCGAACGCATATTAGTTCATCTTCTTACAAGGGTTCCACCTTCGGCTAGGCCGAGGAATACTCTCGTCACGATAAGGCCGGAGTAGGACGTGATAAAGGCAGTCGCAATGGAAATAATGCCAAAAGCAGTAATCATAGCAGCTAGCCATGGAGATCCAAAATACTTGAGTGCAAGGTTCGAGGGAATGTCCACAGCGATGTACTTCATATCTAGGGTGAGTAACGTCAATCATGGGAGATATGTCTGACTTACAAATATATAAAACACAGTCAAGGCTATGTTGTAATCAAAGGACGCCATTCCAAGGTCTTTCTCGATCCCTGTAAGCGACGGTTTGTTGGGTTACATGACGTCAGAACGTGGAAGTTACCAGCAATTTTAGCGTTTCCTTAAGAAGGGAATGTTCAGTTGGGCATGACTAATAAGCTGTCAAGCTAACCGATGGCAGTCCTGTCAAGGCCATGAATTCATGTGGAGTACAACATAGAAAGATGAATAAAGTTACCTGTCAATGAAGTTAGTACAATCTGAGAAGCAATTTAGTTTGTTCGTCCCAAACAATAACGTGAACGATCACATGCAATGCCGAACAAGGGCAGGAGGAGCAGATCAAGTTTCCTCACAAGCTTCCTCTCTGCATGCGGATCGATGATATACTGAGTGGATGTTTGAGCTTTAGTGTCGGGTTGGGACTCTACAGAGTTTGCGTCGTGAGTTGGACTTGATTTCTCCTCCTCGACTACCTTGTCAATGTCTTGCATTTCGTTTAATGGTGCCATTGTGGGGGGGAGTGCGGACAAGTTCCGTAACTATTCAATACTTATAGGCCCCGATTGCCCGAGTCACGCGCGAGCTGCCATGAGAATAATGATACAGAATAGTTGAGTTTGGGACGCTGTACGCTTGTGAGTTAACAGACTGTTTTCTCTGCAGAAGTTCCTTCGTACAGACCCCGCAGATGGATGGATGGGGAACCTTGATTTGGTCTATGTTTTTGGGGAGTCTTTCAGTCAGAAGACGGTGTCACACCCGAAAACACGCTGAAAGTGAGCGAGTTGATCCTACAGGTTCGCAAGCCTTCATTCAATCTACTGAAAAGAAAGAAAATGCCCAGTGAAAGGTTGATGTCGTATACTTTTAGACCGCAAGCAAGGCTAAAACCCAGAAGATTTAAATCAAGGCCAGGAAATTGCAGCAGCTGGTATCTGAAGAAAGTATTTCCATGTGGGAAATTTATCTTACTGTAGGATTTCGAATCTTTCGAAGTGGGGATCTGATGACACGATCACATGACCTTGACGCGACTTGAACTTTGTATTTTCATCTGAAGCGGGAGTATCGCTAACAATACTCTTATTATGGCTGCAATGCTCGAAACGCCTTCACGGGTGTGGAGGAGAATAGAGGCTGTTGAAGGACAGGATATGCCATCTCTACCGTCTCTGCCGGCGTTCGATGAGTCGACTGGTTCAGAACCCTACGAAATCGACGATGAGTCCGATAATAATATGCTATCTCCAATGCACTCAACTCCCACAGTCGCATCGAACCAGCAAACAGTACTAATGGCGGCTCGATACTCGTCTGGCACAGATAGCATTGCGCGATTCGCGAGTTCGATCGCTTCCCGTTCGAACAGATCTGCCATGCAGAGCATGATCTCTTCTCGCAGAGCCTCAACGGCGCAACCTCACCAAGACAGCTTTGACGTTAGCAGAATTCCATCTCTTCCTGATGTAAGTTCAGGCTCTTGGAAAGGGCAAGAAGACGAAGTTACAGATGCTACCGACGACGAGCCGTTCGATGACATCAACGTATCGGACGCTCATCTTCCACCAGAAGATGACGATAGAGGCGCAGAACATGATTTATCTCTTGACGATGCCCTCCAACCGGTCTCTCGCTCAAGCTCTCCAGCCCTGACCAACACCAGAGAACCTGAGGCTACACCGAAGAAGTATTACGACTACTCTGTCAGCCTTAAATCCGAACCTAAGGTACGCGGATTACTCTTTCTGACCATTGCGACTCAATTTACATTGGTTATAGCCATCCCCTCTCGACAGATATCGCAACGTTGCAATCCGTAGAAGTAAAGGCCAAGCACGCACACGCACGCCCTCCCTGTCCCGGACCTCCTCATCCCGGACCTCTTCCCCTTCTCATTCAACGCCGCAAAGTGCAAAATCTATCTCCCTTCCTCTTTCTGATCCGGAGTCTCCTACCGCAGCGGACTCTGCCCCGTTTCACCCCTCAATCGGGGCCTCGCCAGTCGCTCGTTTGCCCCTTGATCGTGAGGGCAACGATATTTCTGAAGATGAAGAACACGACTCGTCACCCGAAAACAACGTCCGCTCTATGGACATAACAGACATCCACATCTCACCCCCTCACGTCGGGAGAGAGGAGCCGTCGGAAGGAGAACAGGAATCGCAGAAAGATATGGAATACCACATCTCTACCAATGAACAGAACGAATCAACCTCAGAAAAGTCATTGGCGTTGTCTGAGCAGAACCGTTCCACCTCAAACGAACGTGATTCCCAATCTCCCCATGCTGTTCATGCACTTGCTTCCCCGGGCCAGTCCATGGCTTTCACACCTACACCACTGTATCCACGCCTTCGAGCACGCTTCAATATGCCACCAGACGGCGATGGACTCGAGACGCCAAGGCCGCCTGGGTCACAAGATGATACTCAACAACAAGAGGAAGATGATTTATTAACCCCTCATACTCGTCGCCGATCGTTCCTTCTGTCCGTTATCAACTCCACTGCTCGACCACGGATGAAAGTTCCAACGCCACATCCTCGCAACCATATGTTCGCTACACCCAGTGTAACTGAATCCACGCCCAGACAACAATTTAGCGTTGGCCCACGCACAAATCTACAAACAGCTTTTGCAGGTGTCACTCCTCGACCTCGCCCGGGTATGAACAGGAATCTTCGACCCTCGCACCCCCTCTCGCAAGCAGTTGTTCCTTCCCCAGGAACGTCAGACTCGGAATCTGCAGCTTCTGGTTCCGGTTTCGACGCACGTAGAAGACAGTCTCTCGATCAATGGGCGGTTACAGCCAAAAACCCATCGTCAGAAGGCGCCTCATTTGTTTCTACAGCGTCGTCTCACGACCTCACGACTCACCACCGTGCAAATACATCTTTTGATCCTGCGATGGGTTTCGGTGCAGGTGCAGGTCAAGGTCTCGGAAGGTTTAACACGGGTAAGCTGAATAATTATTTGCATGGGTTGAACAGGCGACTGCAGGAGGAGAATGAGGTGCTCGTTGAGAGACTGAAAGCGCTTGAGGGAGAGAAAAAGTCAGGCGCTGCTGAGTCACCTGCTCTTGGAACTGGGCGAAGGCTTAGCGGTGGTAGAAGGATCAGTATCGGAAGTACGGTGTTGGGAAACGTCGTGGAGGAGCTCGGGGAGGAAGGTTGGGGTGAGGAGAAGGCTCAGCTGGAGGATTTGATAGACGCTTTGGAGAAAGAAAAAGAGGAGCTTCGGCATGAGTTGGACGCTGAGCAAGCTGGGCGGGTCGAAGATAAAGAAGGTTGGAAACAAAGGATGGTCGAAGTGGAGGAAGGGGTTGGTGGTATAATCAAAGACTTGGAAGAAAAGATAGCGGCTGCGGAGAAGCGTACGAGAGAGGTCGAAGAAGAGAGTGCACAACGAAGTAAAGAGATGGTTCGGCGGTTGGCAGAAGTCGAGGCGGATCGTGATATGGCGACTGAGAGAGCGGAAAAGGCAGAGCGGGTTTTGGAGAGTGGGAGAGAGCTAGGCGGAGAACTGAGAGATGCAAATGAACAGATCGGAAAACTAGCCTCCGAGTTGAGGAAAACCCAGGGACATGTAACGGAGCTCGAAGAAGAGGTTCTGCGATCCGACCATAGGATTGATGATTTGGAAAAAGACCTACGGGAGGACCGTGATACCATAGCAAATCTCGAAAAGGATCTCTCCGACAAGAGTGACGAACTCTCTCTCAAGGCATCGCAAGCGCGTCAGACGGAAGAGGAGCTTCAACTGCTTCAGGACGACCTTCGCGCCACACGATCCCGACTGACTGAAATGGAGGAGGCTGCGGTCTCAGCGGTCGAACGTATCGAGTCCATGGAAGATGAACTTGCCTCTGCCAACAACAGGATTCTTAGTCTTACGGTCGATAACAAAGAAGGGCACGACAAGGTTGAGAAGTTGGAGCGGGATGCTGAGAAGGCTCAGGAGTTGGCGAAGCAGATGGACGATGCGCTAGAGGAAGCGGAGAGGAGGATGCTGGCCGATGAAGGAGAACTCAGTCGTCTCAGGGGTAAGGTTGCCACTGCCGAACGAGAGCGCGCACGTCGGGTTACCTCTAGCCTAATATCAAACACTCTTGAATCCGGAAATTCCTCGGTCGAGCTAGCAGAAATAAAGACCGACGCCGAAGCTCTGGAAAACGAACTTGAAGAGGCTAACCGAGAGATTGCTAGACTGAATACTCTGCTCGACCTCTCTCCTGCGCGGAAAGCACTGGAAAAAGCGAAAGATACGAAGATGGAGATGTTGGAGAAGGAGAAAGAAGAATTGCTAGAGAGAAATAGGGCATTGAGATTGGCGATGAATGAGATGAGCACACCAAGCAAAATCATCAACACGAGTGGTATTTCCCCCATTCACCGACACGTCCTCTCTCTATCTTTGAGAGCGCCAAGGACACCAGGAGCTCCCTTACGAGACGTGCGTCCCTTCTTTTATTCGCCTGATAGTGACAACAAGTTTTGCAGATGTCGTGGTTGGACGACCTGTCCAATGATCCGTCGCGTTCGCCCTTGCTCGCAGAAATTGGTCGACTCCAACAAGAACTTGATCGCGCTAACGATAGTATTGACGACAAACTCGATAAGCTTGAGGACGCTGGGCTGGGCGTGGTTGAACTCACGAAGAGGCTTGAAGATGCCCGGGCCAAAATTTCAACTCTAGAAGATGAGATTGCTCGTTTGTCACGACGAGAAGAACGTCGACTCCGATACTTGCAAAGAACTAAATGTCAAAAATGTGGTATTAAGGTTAATCTGCCTTTCTTAGCTAACCCTGATGAAAGGTGTGTCTAGCCCAGACTCAAAGTTCCAGATTGTTCAAACCCTATTTAGCCTCTCGGATTTTTTGAAGAACAGCAGTGTGGCCGAATCATCCTCAGACTCAAGAATCACCGACTCCCTGAAAATCGACGCTTGCTGCTGACTACAAAGAGCTGCAAAGACGGCTTTCAGAAGTTTCCGAGGTAGCTCAATTATTGGCATCGGTGAACATACACTGACCAATGGATTAGCAAGCTGACCAGCTTCGCGCTGCGCATGACGCATCATCCACTTCCCATGAGAACCGCCGTCATCAGCTTGACTTGTATCTCCATGAGATTGACGATCTGCGTCATGCTGTTTCTAACCAGGCCTCCGAGCTCAAAAAGGCTGAGCAAGAGCAGCACCGTATCTCAACAGAAAAAAGCGATATATCAAGGACAGTGGCAGCTTTGGAAACCGATCTCAGGCGGGTTAAGAAAGATGCTGAGGCCTTCGGTCGTGACCTGAAACTCCTAAGAACGGAGAAGGAGAGACAGGAAGAACAACATGAAGACGAGCTGTCGCGCATGCAAAGAACCGGCAAGCAAGCTCAGACTCAGATACGGCTGCTAAAGGAGCAATTAGACGATCAATGCGGAAAGACCAAGCGGGCAAGGGATGAGCTGCAAAATCACATCTGCCATGCGTGAGTAAAGGCGGCTGGCTTTAAGGCACCTGTTAACTTGTTTGATAGTGACGAAGAGCAGGTCGTGGCTATGAAGGTCCAACATAACAAGGAATGCAAGGGATTGATAGTTCAGATCCGCTATTTGAAGGCCAAGTTCACGCGAGAGTCGTCCTTCCGGCTTGATCTTGCATATCAGAAGAAGTATCTACTTGTTCTGCTCGCACAGTTCGAGAAGAGGTGAGACAGATTATGCCTGTTATCTGTCAAGCTGTCTAACCAAACCTGCTAGCGAACAAACTATATTTGCAGCCATTTCACGAATAGGGTTTCCCATATCTCCGCCACAAGGCAGGAAGCCCCGTACATTGAGGAGTGTGATTACTGCTGTCATATTCCTTCGTCGAGCTAGGTAAGTGACAAGTCACATGTTACCCTCCACGAGCGAAGTTAACTGGAGCAACTTTTAGACATTCAAGCAATGAATGGCGACAACATGTTGTAGAAAGGGATGCGGTCAACCGAGCGCTGCTAGAGGTACGACGGCGTAGAACGCAGTCGTCATGACATTTTTGAGCTCTGTATTATGAAGGGACTTGTACCCTAACCTGTGATACTTTAGCAAGCAATCTTGTAGTCTACCTGTACTTATGCACCGCGCTAATTATTGGACAGATCACGAGCCGTTTGATGGGATTCCTTGTCGTATTTCGGATGTCTCGAATGTTGGTGTTTTTCAAACTTGACGCAAAGTGATCATCCAGGAGGGTTCCGCCGACGTTCAGACACTAGCCGCACTGCATCTCTAGAGAACAGATATGAAAACCCACTCCATATTGTGGTGGTAGCAACTATCCATCTGGACATTCGTCAACAGAAAGATCACGATAGGATAGAAGTTGTACAGACTGGAGTCCTGTAAGAGGCATAGCCAGATCGAAAGGAAGAATTGGGCTGATCGTTGTTGTCCCCATCAATGCAAGTTGTAAAGCAGTATTAATCTGTGGGTGACATAAGTCGGGCCTTATTCTGTCGTGATTAACTTACCAACCTTGCTGATTGTCGTCGGCCGTATCTCAGCAGAAGGTAAAGAGAAATCCCAGTAGCGAGAAAATGTTTTCTATAAGTGAAGCGATGAATAGGCGGTCTGGAATGACTATTTTGCGGCAACGAAACTCACTGGCTCTGGTAATGACGTATAGCGAATGTAGAACGCCGAAAGGCTTAGCAAAACATCTCGTCCCAAAATGATCACGGCAATAGGAACTACCCTATTGATAAACCCCGAAAAGCTTTTTGATGGGAGGAATTACCTGGAAGTAGGTCTTGCACGGCCAACGTCACAGTCAATGTCGTCATCAGCGCCTTGTCCGCGGCTGGATCGAGAATGGTTCCAAGCACAGATTGCATTTTGAACCGCCGCGCCAGAAAGCCATCAACCTTCGAAATAAAGCTAAGTTTTTGTGGAGGAGCGGTCAAAGAAACTGGAAGCATACCAAATCTGTCAAACCGGCATAGACTAACAGCGCTGTTGCAAAGTGAAAGTCACCCTGAATAATCGAATAGCCTAGTATAGGACATGCAACTATTCTCGAAGCTGTCAGTATATTAGGAAGCGTATATATATTTTCTTTGAGACCCGATCTTCCAGGAACCTCCGGTGTATTTCGAGGTTTCTGTGGGAGAGGCTGGACAGAAAGCTTCCGTACGAAATGTGGGCCGTGAAGATTTCCCAAGCAACGGAGGAACAACCTGCGACTGTCAAGTGGAAACCTGTAAACTGGTTCAAAGAGCGGCCTGTGGCATAGCTTTGATGACGGTATTGAAAAGCGGAGGGTGGTAGGTCTTAACATAAAGGTAAAGAGATCGTATTACCTAATATTCCCAAATCTTTGTGCGTTTCGGTCGCTCGGGCCGCGATCATCGTCAGCGCTATGAGGACTCTTCTTTGGCTTTAGAAAAAGTAGGTAGATAGGATGGATGTGCTTCTGGAAACCTGAATGATAGACAAATCATCAGCGACCTTTAACTCAGAGCATGTGGAATATACTAAACTCGTTCGCAAGCAACATCTCCAAAAGAATGTCATTGTTTCTATAAGCCTCGTCGCGCTCTTGCTGCATCTTCTCGACTTCTTCTTTGGTTATGCGTGCATATTTGAGAGTGCCTAGCAGAGCCTCTCCGTGAAGCTCGGCGCGTCTGCGCCACTTGGCACAGACAGTTTGCAATGCAGAAACCTCGGCACGCAATCGACTGTTCTCGATTGTCACATCCGTCATTGGAGAATTCGTCCTCGACATATGACAGTCAGGATAGAGCTTCCTGACACTAGGAAGAACGTGAGGCCGTAAATATAGTGGCACCAGTGCCATGTCGACATTGTCTGGAATGCACAATTACATTTAGAAAATTAACTACTCAAGATGATAGAGTAAGAAGAATGAACGGACCTACAGCATATTGAGAGCGACACATTGGGCAATAGTGAAGAGCTGACGACGGCACAATGACATCCATGGCTCGTTGGATGCATGGCTCACAAAACAAATGACCTTCATGAAACTTTCTTAAAACCGTTGGCATCGTTGAACAGTGTTAAGCTCACCACAAGGCAAGGCGACGGGAGATTCCAATACTTCTATACATATAGCACATGAAAGCATGTTGTGTCCCATAATCAGTAGCTACAGAGAGGGTAGCAGTAATGGTCAAAGAGAAGTACGAAAGCCAGGAACGAGATATGTATGGTGCGAATAGAATTTGGTGGTGGAAGACCACGAGCACTAGTATACCAAGCAAATGATGCATAAAAGCCGTTTCTGGGTCTGCTAATATAAAGCTTGATCATCGTTGCTGAGCTGAGCTGCTGCCGCACGACTTTCGAAACAGAATTTCCTTATGTCATATGGGATCAAGCATGATCGACTTGCCTACTAAGACAGTCGGAGGCAATGAACGACCGTGTGTGACTTCCAAAATGGGCAGCAAATTTCGTGCTAAAGATCTGGAAACGCGAGAATAACGTTTTATCGTGCGCCGCTAGTTGATGATGAGGAATGGGAAGAAAGGTTGTTCCTCAAGCCTTCAGGTACTTCAAGCGAGAACAGGGCGCAAGCGAATGTAAGCCATTCCGAGTTTGTCGTGTGAAATCCATGGTGTATGATGGTTAAGCAACAGAGACGTGAGACCGCGTCGGGAGATATTTGCGACCGACGTCGCAGATAAGCGCTCGGGTAGGGGCAGGTAGGCGTGCTGGAGATTTTTGATTAACGCCACCTGCTCCGCATCGACAAACTTGTTATCAGTATGCAACTTAGCTACACCACGGTCCCTCTTCCTTAACATCAAATCTCTTTTTTCAGACATCTCGGTGGGCGAGTCTGGTGATCGTCTAACCCGTGCTTCCAAAGTGTTAGAACAACTCACCGGTCAAACCCCCGTCACCTCCAAAGCGCGTTACACTGTGCGCACATTCGGCATTCGTCGCAACGAAAAAATCGCCGTGCACGTCACGATTCGAGGGCCAAAAGCTGAAGAGATTTTGGAACGCGGGTTGAAAGTCAAGGAGTACGAATTGAGGCGGAAGAACTTCTCGGCAACAGGGAACTTTGGGTTTGGTATCCAGGAACACATTGATTTGGGTGCTCGATATGATCCTGGTATTGGTATCTTTGGCATGGATTTCTACGTCGTCATGGGTCGGCGAGGTGCGAGAGTAGCAAGGAGGAAACAGAGGACGGCTCGCATTGGCTTTGCTCACCGGGTTTTGAAGGAAGATACAATGGGTTGGTTCAAGCAGCGCTTCGACGGTATTATCCTAGTAAGTTTTACATTCCTAATTGTGTCGCACAGCTCATCAACCTTCTGTCTCAATAGAAATAAATACCATGTTGTTTTATGCCATACTGCGTTATGTATCTATGACTTTATGGCATGCTCCCTTCACATACATGTTCACGTTCTCTACATCAATAAATGATCCTCACCGGTCTGTTCGTAAGAGACAGTCATTAAGAGCTAACGCTCTCAACACTCATTCAACGTCCGCTGAAAGATTCAGGCCTGGTTTCGGTGCATGATTATTACAGGGCATTCAATACGTCGAACAGACTATCACATAAATATTTTATATAGATATTTCTTTATAGCTTCGCTTTTCCCTGTGTCTGGATGAGCGAAGAACCGTGTGATATCCTAGCTGCAGCATCTGAAACCATATCTTCAATGATCACTTTGGCTGGCAGGACGTCATTTATCAGGGCGGAAACGGATCCCATAAGCCAGGGCCTGAGACACCATATATAAAGATGAATGGGTATCAAAAGCTCGGTGAAACACGAACCTCCCCTCGATAGATTTTTCAGGATGTTTCTCAATCTCATGGTCATGAGGGAGGATTCCCTTTGACGTCAACTCCTTGATTTCTGCTTGCCTGTTAGTTTCCCTGATGCAAGTAGTTAGTGCATCTTTAGTAAGCTAACGATTAAGTGACCCTTGCCAGTCCATAACATAGGGCATCTTTCGGACGCGCAAAGGTCTGCCAGTGTAAATAAGCGTCGTGATAGCATCGTCAAATCCGGCAGTAATGATTGCGTCTTTATGGCGCTTGGGAGCGGCCGCTTCGACAGAAGCAACAAACCGTGTACCTACCCCTATACAAGGAAAAAAAGTTGCAGCAGACGATGAACTAGTGAACCAAAAACAACTCACAAACAGCTTGTGCACCCCACATGAGATTCGCCGCCAACCCTCTACCATCATACACAGCGCCTGCACCGATGATATATATCGGATTCCCAGTAAGAGGCGATTTACGGCCTTTCACAGCATCCACACATGCCGGAATCAGAATGCTCGCTGCGGTATCACCTGTGTGTCCGCCTCCTTCCCCGGCCTGAGCACAAATAAGGTCTACACCCGCATCAAGTGCCTTTTTCACGTGTTTAGGATGTCCGACCATGTTCATGAGTGGGATTCCGGCTTTATGAAGGCGTTCGACGGCGGTCGATGGAGGAACGCCAACGGCGGAGACGAAGAGAGATATTTTTTCTTCGATCATGACGTCTATGAGTTCGTTCAACTGGCCTCTGTTGTAGTCATACTGGAGCGCATGCGTAAGACAGTCAGCAAGTTGGTCGTGGGTTGATTTACGTAGATGCACCCACGTTAGTCGCTCTAGCACCCCCGCCAACCTGAGGAATCAAAAGGTCGACACCAAAAGGTGCATTCTTATCATTGAGGTTTTCTTTGAGCACATGGATCTGTAAAGCGAGTCCAGTAAGAAGAGGTGAGACATCAGTTTTCTTTGCTCCATGCCAGGTACCTGTTGACGAAGAATCTTTGGGGTGTAGCCGTGGCCTCCAATAACACCAAGACCGCCAGCGTTAGTAACTGCTGCAGCAAGCTCGGGGCCTGCGGCGACGTTCATCCTGTACCGGGCTCAGTACACGTGAATTTCTAGATTTTGTAGCATACTCACCCTGCGAGCAAGATGGGATGCTTGATCTTGAACCACTCGGTGATTGGTGTAGAGATTACAGCTGACTCGGTCATTGTATACAAGATAGAGGAAAGGAAGAAGATATATGATATGTTGAGACAAGAAGTGGAGGTCAAGCTCCGTAACTTGCAACCCGTCCGCGGCCATCATTGCAAGCCATTCGGAGATAAAATTGGAAATCATATGCAAGATGCAAATGCTACAGAAAATGAATGCAAGTTCCCGAGAGCCGGTCAGTGTCCCGAGATGTGAAGGAATGTGAGGCGGACTACTAGTAGGGGTATGGTGGGTCAATAGGTTATGTATAGCTAAGTTTGTGTAAATCAGAAAAGAGTATATGCCAGCTAGATGCGCAAGACAGCTAAATATCAGAATATAGATCCGCCAAAAGTATAAATGTCAAACACTGAAGAGTCTTGATGTTCAACCTCGAAATGACAACTACGAAGGCGCAGCTTCCATCGTTGAAGCAGCATCTCTTCCAGCCGCCCGCATAAGTCTCCGTAGTCGTGCGAGTTCGTCAGCCAGTTCCCTGTTACAAATAGCGCATGTTAGCCTCTGAGCTAGATTCCCAACTAGCACGCACTCCTACTCACTTTGCAGTCGCAGCAGCAGCGTCGCTCTCCTTTGAACTTTTCTCGACTTCCGCTCTAAGTTGTGCGATCTCATCCTGCCATGCCTGTTCCAGATCGCCCGCTACCTTTTTATCTAGCTCTCTCAGCTTCTTTAATTCCAGCCGACCCTCGTCCTGCGACTGACGTTCCTCTAAAAGCGCCTTATACTTTTTTCCCACCAAGTCCGCTTCAGCTCTGATTTTCTCCTCCCGCCGCTGCATCTCTTCCCGCAACCGCTCAGTGTCTGTTTTCCACGAATCTACAAGGCTTTTGATGCTATCGCGTAGTGTGATGTACTCTCGTTCGGACTTCTGGGATAGAGCTGTTGACTCTGAAAGTGTTGTCTTCATTTCTTGCAGAGATTTCTTGGCATTTGTAGTTTCAGACTTGAGCTGTGTTTTCAAAGCCGCAGCTTCTGCCTCTGCTTTTCGGGCCCGCTCTAGAACCTTGGTATGATGAGAATCGGGGTGTTTGGAACTGACAATTGCTTCTTTACCTCTTGCAACAACCGCTCCTTCCTCGCAACCACATTATTTAAACCCTCATTCTCCAGCCGCAACCTCTCTCTCCCCTCCTTCAGATCCTCAGTTTGCCGCGTAAGCTGCGCAACACTCCGCTGCGACACTCTCAATTGGGCCTTCGTATTTTCCAACGCAGCACGTGCGTTCATGACACCCGTCTGTAGGTCAGCCAGGACTTTGGTCGTTCCCCCCGGGGCAGTTGATAGCCGACGACTCGGTGATGGCGGTTGTGGGATTGAGATTTGAGAGGAATCGGGGTCGATGGGAGAAAGCATGTTTGCGCCGCTGCCAGATGACCGGAGAGTTGGCGGTGTTTGGCCCTCATCGGCTAGTGCCCGTGCATTTCCTGTAAGTATCATTGTTTGAATCATAGGGGTCAGGGAGAGGGAAAAAGGGCGGAACGAGAGTAGAGCGGAGTAAGAAATGAGCACTAACCTACAGAAGCAACTGGGATGCCTAAACCGGCGAATTTGAGCTTACAGTCTGATATGAGGTAAAAAAAAAAAGAAGCGCACGGCTGAGAGTCCGCGTGGGACTTGGTGTGCGCTTGTATGATGTATTTGCGGCGCCAACTCCAAAACTCATGGGGACTCCCTCTTGTATGCCGTTCTCTTCAAGCCCGTCGCGTCTAGGGAGAGGTAAACTTGATTCTGGACCTGCAATATCTGCAAGGACATCATGACTTGATCTTCGTTTCATTTTTGTTGACGTTGACGCGATAGAGTTGAATGAGGAAGGGGGTGATGTAGGTGATGTCATGTCGTAGCTGGAATCCTGTACGCCGCGAGGCCCACTAAGTAGGATATTTTCAAGAGAGTGTAGTTGAGCTTGTTGGTGCCTGATGATGTGTTTTAGAGTTGAGACTTGGTTCCGAACTGCAACTAATAAGGCACACACACAAGCCAAGTCAATTCGCGTGCGTGGCGGAAGAAGTGCTTCTGAGACAAAAAGAATCAAACTCACCGGGATCGTCAGTGGAAAAGGAAGGACTAGGGGCGCGTGCCGAGCGGAGAGAATTGCGCGAGGAATTACGTGAATGAGAGCGGTCGCGGCTGAGGGTTTTGTTAGGAGAAAGGTCACTCTCGTTGGCAGTAAGATATGAATTTAAGTGAGGACTTGAAGGCATCCACTTTATGACTGGCACCTAATAACGAATGGATGTTTTTTGTTAGTAATTAGCAGTGATTAATGAAAACTTTTTTCCGTTCTTGTCCGCTGTACTGTGAGTTGACAAGCAACGCAGGGCCAGCAGAACTGTGATGGTCGTCGCCGCTGCTCTCCACTTTGTGCAAGGGTTTTGTTTACCTGTGCTTGACCTCCGCCGCAGAATTCAAATTTCATGCTATAGACATCCACGTGCGCGTGTTCAACCTTCAAGACGCGTCTTTCCTAATGACTGGCTGCTCTATCTGCTTGGATAGGTATAAAGAACCGGTAACCATACCCTGCGGTGAGATCAAAAGCTTGATTTAAAAAAAAAACGTTCATCCAATCATCCAATAAGGTCATATTTTCTGCACCAAATGCCTTTCTAATCACGTCAATAACGTTGAAGATGAATCTAAAGCTACGTGTCCAACATGCCGACGAGAGTTCAAAACAGGTCAGTTACAAATATGAAATCAAGCCTCTTCATCAACTCAAGAGATTCACGCCACAGTCGCACCTGATGTGTGTTAGATTTGACGCGTTCACATGCTTTTTGGCGTACTCATTCCTTATGCTCGTAACAGCTGATTCACGTGCCAAAGAGGTATCACCCATACATCCTGCCCAGTGTGCGACGTGTATACCTTGAGTCTTCGGGCCACGCTGCCTTGAAAAAGAGACTCAACGCGGCAGAGGAGAAGATGAAGAAACTAGAAAAGGACCAAGAACTGCTTTTGCAACAGTGTGAACGGCATATGGCTGCGGCGAAGGCACACGCAGAAGGAGAAAAAAAAGCCCGCGAACGACTCGTTGTGGCACAACAACAGTTGAAAGAGTATCAGAAGGCGACCGCGTGAGATACTTCTTGTTTGAATTTGAGTCTCAAAAAACTTGTCTTGACGACTGGTCTCTAGAGCTGACGGCGTACTTGTGGAATCGGCAAAATCTGGTTCTCTGGAGTCCGATTCGCAGGATCGTTCCCAGTTGGTGGGCTCAAGTGACAGCTCGAGCATTTCAGATGGCGCCCAGGTTATGCGTCTGCGACGGAAAGAGCCATTGAACCTATGTTTGATATCACCGGAACCGCGCATAACGAGTTTGCGTCGCCATTCATTCACGTTTCCAGCCGATATGGTTTTTTCGGATGATTCTTGTTGATAGTGTTCATGGATATGTGCAATGGTAAAATGGAGTAAAATGGCTGACGTGAGCCAAATTATAGTGCTAATGATGTGCGCATGACCGCCTTTACTTCAGTCATTGAGTGTTGTCAGTGTTTCCAGCAACTCAGAATCTAACTCGCATGTCTACGTCGAGTGTAAATCTTACAGTCACCTACCGTGGCACACAACACACACTCTCCCTCCTTCCTGACTCTACTCTTTCAGATCTTCAGTTGCAGCTGGCTGAGCTTACAAATGTACCTCCTTCACTTCAAAAACTTCTCTACAAAGGAAAGAATCTCCTAAGGTTTGAACCCAGTGACATCACTCTTGAACGGGCGGGATTGAAGACTGGCTCAAAGCTTCAAATGTTGGGATCCACATCGCAAGAGCTGACTTCGCTGCATTCGGCGGAAAGCGAAAAGCAGAGAACAGAACACATATTGAGGGAGCGTGCAATGAAAGCACCAGTCAAGGTGCGCCAACCACCACACACTTGTGGTAATTGTAGGCACACTAATCGATCTGCATTCAGGTTCGATCTACTGGACCCTCGAAGAGTGCTACGTCCCTAAATTATCGCTTTCACCAACTTGCGCCTCTCGAGCATCTCCCTAACCCTACAAATGCTTTAGCATTGCTCACCAAGCTTTCAAAAGACCCAGCGATTGAGCACATCATGGAAAAACATCATTTTTCTGTGGGTACCCTGACAGAACTCGCACCCCATGAACACCCCGAATTGCTTGGTCTGAATGTTAATGCTGGAGAGGCAATCAAATTAAGATTGAGGACGGACGCATATGACGGGTTCAGGCTTTATAGTGATGTCCGGCGAGTTCTATGTCATGAACTCACACATAACGTCTGGGGTGATCACGATAATAACGTGCGTCCATCGATTTTTGATTTTCAAAGACTTCAAATTGATGATTACGGGGTATAGTTCCGAGAACTCAACTCCAAACTCAATCGGGAAGTCGTGGAATTTGAACGCGCTGCTAAACAGGGCACACATTCGCTATTAGGAGATGGAGATGTATACCAGCCGTCGTCTGAGCTAGAAGCAGAGGCATATACACATATACTAGGAAATGGAAGTTCTTCTGATAGAACTTCATTTGGAGATTCAAGAGAAGAGCGTAGGCAGCGTATATTGAACGCAACGATGGCGCGACTGAGGAAGGAGGAAGAAGACATGGAAAAGAGCTGCGGGACTGGGTAGTGTACACATATATGGTAATCTATTCTCACACTAATTTATCAATAACACCAAATAAATGCGAAATAGGAAACTCAGTTGAACTTTGCAGTTTGCACTCCAACGTGAACACAACCTCTCTACTCACCCCCTATCTGCCCGAATACACTTTTTATTACATATTTTCGGAATGCCAGCATCAAGGACACAGCAGCCAAAAGGCCTCGTACAAGGCACTCTGCCTTTTGGATCATCTAAACGCGTCTCGACCACTCAAAACACGAAAAAGAACTCCTTACAAACGAAGAAACTACCTGTAGCGCGCAAGACATCAAGTAGTAGTAGCAGCAGTCAAGACAGCATTGAGTCTTTTGGCAGTCGAGTACCCTCTTCCGAAGAGGAATCTATTGAAGACGAACCAGCAAAGCCTGAGCGGTTGACACCATCTATCACAGCTCCAAAACCGAAACCTCAATTACCTGTCACCGCTGTCCTCCAAGACAAGACTAGCACTGAGAATCAGGATGCTTCTTCCCTACCGGAACTTAATGTTAACGACCCCAAGTGGCGTAAGCACCACATAGCCGTGACCAGGAAAATGGGTCATATGTCGCCGAGTAAGTTTCAGTATGCAAGCCTGTATGCGCTTGTGATCTTGGTCAGCTGAATGAATACCTTTGTTACAGTTCATGGACAAGGGCAGAACAAGATCCATGAGATTCTACGCGTTTTTGACATGTGGGCAGCCTTCTCGTTGGCCTTTATAAGCCCTTGTTGAGTAGAAGTCTAACGATAGAGTTCTTGGTCAGGTCGTATGAGTATGGTCCATGCATCGGTGTCAGCCGACTTGAGCGATGGCAAAGGGCAGAAGCATTAGGGCTTAACCCACCTGTCGAGGTAAGATTGTCACTTCTCTTTGTAAGACTTCCCACCCTCGTGCTTATCACCGACCCATTTTGCACTGTAGGTGAGAGACATTTTGACGACCCGACAAGGCACCGAACAAAAAGATTATGCTCTATCTGTATTGGACGGCCAAGTGTAACTTACCACATGAATTGCCGTGTGAGTGCATAAACTTCTTTTAGACGCCAACGTTCCGCCTGACATATAAGCATCAGTATTTGCTACATAAATTACATACGTTTTGCTATCTTTTGATCTTTTCCGCTTATATGCGCAGATCATCATTACGCCATATGTATTGCTTCGTTTTCAACGCCCAGTGCTTTGCTAACTTGTATGTATTTTTCACGATACTCGAGTGATTTTGTCTTATTACCAATCCAATTACCGTGCTTACTTCGAAGACCAATGTCGGAGCCACATTGATCGTGATGGACGGTAGCTAAATCATTTCTACCCGATGGCCGTGTCAGAAGAACTTCCTACCTCGTCAGGAAGTCTGCACCCTGAATGATAGCAGGGATTCTCTTAGCCTGGGTTTAGTTAATGAACTCCCTGCCATGTGAGGCGACCCATCCGTCATCGCTACCAGTTCTAGTCCCTCGTTTCACGCTGGATCCCAGGCAGCCTCTGTGTTCTTGCTATAAGGAGATAATTGGGCACATGAAAGTCCTCCACAAGCCGTAATTAACCTGTCAACCCCTGTGTCGTCAGACGACGCGCTTTAGGAGGTGTTGTGCGGAGTTTTGCATGGGTATCCACTTTTAGGACATTATGAACCCGTATACAAGTTCTCTCCCAATAGGGTTCAGGAAGTCCTCGGGTGCCGGAGAATCAATTCCGCGCTTAGCTCTATTATAAACGAGCGTTCAGGGTAATGGTACATACAAGAAACCCATCACTAACGTTTGGTCCCCCCGCTCTTGTCTAACGATGCCTACGAGCACTACGCTTGAGTCTGAAGTTGATGTTCTTATTATCGGAGCCGGCCCGGCAGGCCTTATGGCTTGTAATGCTCTTGCAAGGGCTGGTGTTAGCGTCAAGATCATAGATAAACGGTGAGTTGAGGAATCCTCTCCGTCGTTCAGAAGGAGAACCAACGTGCTCATGGAATTTAGGCCCGAGAAAGTGATGAAGGGACATGCAGACGGGATCCAGCCGAGGATGATGGAAGTCTTTCAGGTCTGTTCGATCATAAGGGGAAAAGATTTCATGAACCTTACACTCCACAGAGCTATGGCCTTGTTCGATATTTACTCGATCGTGCAAACCAGATGCACATCACTGTACGCGTCTCTTTATGCTGTAACCAAATATTCTTTGAAATTATTTTTAGGCCTTTTATAATCCTAATCCTGATACGGGTGACATTGAGGTTAGAAATTACTGTCTTTATTATTTTCTTGGGTGCCAATACCTTCATTCAGCTGACGGATAGGATACCAGACTGCTCAGACACCTCCACTCCCTACCCGTTCGAGGTATGTTAATTGTGACTCCCGCCTTTCTCTAGTTAATTTATCTTGTCAGTCCACATTACACCAAGGATATATAGAAGAGAATTTTCTCAATTCTATGAAGAAATCCGGAGTGGAAGTCGATCGTCCCGTCGTGCCTGTCTCTATTGAAATTTCAGAATCTGAAAAGGACCCATTGAACACGGACGCACACCCTGTTCGGGTAAGTAGTGGCGCGGAAGGAGCTTTTATATACCTTGCTGAACCTCATGACTCGATCTCTCGTAACTCTCTCGTAACCTAGGTGGTGCTAAAGCATATGGCTGCTCTTGAGGGCGAAGCCGACACGGAAATCGTGCGGGCCAAATATGTCATAGGAGGGGATGGTAAGCAGATTTGACTAATAGCAGAAGCAAAAGAAGATGTTGAACGTCTATGCCACGTTTTTGTTAGGCGCCCATTCGTGGGTACGGAAAGCGTTGGACATCAACATGGAAGGAGAACAAACTGATTTCGTGTGGGGAGTCGTCGACATGGTTCCAGACACTAATTTCCCCGACATTCGTAACAAATGCGCCATACACTCAAATTATGGCTCATGCATGATTATCCCTCGAGAAGGTGATATGGTTCGACTGTATATTCAGCTTGGGAGCAACGATGCCGCTAACTCGGTTGATGGCCGGGTGGATAAGAACTTGATCAATCCAGAGAAACTACTCGATGTGTGTATTATTCTTATCCCGAACTGACCGTCAATCAGAATAACGGCTACACAGGTTGCACGAAAATCTATGGCACCTTACTTTATCGGAAAACCCAAACATATTGACTGGTGGACAATTTACAGAAGTGTGTCATCAGTGAATCGTGATTTTTGCACAAGGACTCACGATGATTGCAGTTGGGCAGCGTGTGGCTGCACGTTTCTCTGTGGACGAGCGCGTGTTTATTGCTGGAGACGCTTGCCATACGCATTCCCCTAAATTTGGTTCGTTTCCTGCAATGTTATGCAATTGTTTCTTACTCGTGTGGTATTACAGGGCAAGGCATGAACGCCAGCATGAACGATACCCATAATCTCTGTATGTAGCAATCTGCTCACTGAGAGTAAATTTGTGTAGACCTGGTTTCATCCAGCATGGAAACTCATTCACGTTTTGAGAGGCTGGGCGAGTCCCTCATTACTGAAAACGGTTTGTTCTTTCTCCTGCTTAAGTTCTCTACTACGTTACCCAACATTGAACTTTTCAGTATGAGCTTGAGCGGCGGCAATTCGCTGTAGATCTTATCAACTTCGATAAACAGTTTGCCAAACTGTTCTCTGGGAAGGTCAGAACTGCCGAAGTCCAGGATGGTTTCTCGGCCGAGGAATTTACACGGTACGTATGAGGATCAAGAGACAGAACTTTGCACTGGCATTGACGGTTTGTAACCAGAGCTTATAAAACGTTTGGTGGAATCGCAACCGGTATTGGTATCTGCTATCAGCAGTCCATGATCGTGGATACTCAGCATCAGCCACATGCGACGGGTCTTGTCATCGGGAAACGTTTTCCTTCGCAGCTCGTCATCCGCGCTGCCGATTCTCGCTGTTTCGAGCTCCAAGAACTATTGCCTGCTGACACGCGGTTCAAAGTTCTTGTCTTTACTGGGGATATCTATGATAGTGCACAAAGGACAAGAGTAGATAAATGTGCTGAGGAGCTGAGCGTGGACAAAAGTTTCTTGAAGCGTTACCCGTCCGAGGCGTTTGATATTCTAACCGTCGTATCCCAAAGAGACATTGTACGCCCAGCTGACCTACCAGAGATTTTCGGATCCCCCTGGACTAAGTAAGTCACGAGTCCTCTCCTTTCAGAACATGTAGCTGATTATTCTGGTATACAAAGGGTGTACGTTGACAATAAGGAATCGCCTGGTTACGTAAGAGGTGGAGACGCGTACTCGAAATTTGGGATCGATGCGACTGGAGCAATTGTAATTGTCAGGCCAGATGGCTTTGTTGGTAACATTGCGCCACTGGATTGCGTCGACCATCTCAATGAGTACTTCGCTCAATTCAGGAGGTGATCTCGTCTTTGCCCCTGTATTATCGTTTATGTTAGGATATGGGCTGGTATGGGTCAAACTATTACGAGTAATTTTATGTCACGACTGTCAAATGGTAATGAGTTTATTGAGATGCGATGGTATTTCGAGAATTGCGACATGTACAGTACAAGAAAATCCTAAGAAAACATAGAAGATAGAAGCGGACTACATAACAGTTTTATCCTTTCCAGCCCTTGCCTACGCGGGGTGCTTCTTCACTGTCAACTGGGACTCTTCGAGGTCCTCCGGAGGCAGGAGGTAGTTTTGTCACCGGTCGTTTGTGCAGGCTGGGCAGAGCTTTAGAAGGGTGTTTTACAGTTCTGTTGCTGTCTGTTGTTTCAGGTGGAGACACCCTCGACGGGACGGACACTACTCTTCTTTTTGTTTTCGTACCACTGTTCTCCTTCTCAGTGCCAGCGGAGGTCTTGAGACGGCCATTAAGTGTATTGACAGACCGCGCCCCTGCGTTAATCTTTGACTTTGCTGTCATTTGTTTGGGATCAGGTTGGAAGACTCTCCCGCCCATTGTCACATTAGGCTCTTGCTTTTTCTCTTGTAGAGGGCTTTCAGAGGGCGATTTAGACACGTCAAGTTCATCGGCAAGTAACATTTGTGCGGAGGTGGTCGGAGGGGGAGGAATGGAGGTTACCGCCACCAATTCCTCGAACCCTGCTAATTCGTTTCCTTCCACGATAGGCTCAAGGAGGCTCGAAATATCCTGAGTTGCCCATTTGAAGTTCTCAGCGCCGTCTGGCGAGTTCCCCAGCATGAGAATCCGACTCAAAGGACTTGGTTTTGCGGGCGAGTACGCGTGGATCATGCGTTGAGCAAAAGGCTTTGCTACAGGAAACGAGAGAAGGCGTGTTGCAGCAGGAGTAGATGGATCTGTGGATGCAGAACTAGCTTCTGGGGATGAAGGCGGAGAGGGCGGGGTGGTGCTTTGTTGAGGGGCCGAAAAAGCTTCTGGTGGCGAGTCAGACTTCATTAGAACTGGATGACTGGGTAGTGACGCGTGAGGTGATGGGGGAGGGAGTAAAAATGAGGTTGGGAGAATTGACATCGCGGGTGGCGCTATATTTGTATTGTTTGGTGCCGGTGCTTGCGCTGGTGGCAAGACTTCTGTCTCGTAGGACGGTATGACCTTCGAAGGGGATAAGAGCGAAGAGCGCCTAGAACATCGGGCTGTCTTCCTTCTCATACTAGGTCCAATTTTGCCCACGCAGATCTTAGCTGGTGATTTCTTTGGAGACTTTTTGGGAGATCGATGGGCAATGACAGCCCGCGGGGGAGAGGTAAGGGGGTTCGGCGTTGGTGGCAACTCCGCAAGCATTTTCTCGACCTGCCAAGATCGTTTTTCATCAAGAAGTTGATTCTTTTCGGCCTTTGGCTATGTCATGAACAATGAAAGATTAAGAGTAAAATTCCTGAAGATCACTTACTTCAAGCTGCGCTCTTTCCTTGCCCAACTTGATGGCTGCTTCTGTAAACTTCTGACGTTCTTGATCAAGTTCTTTCTGAATATCATCAAGACGTTTTCTTTCGGCGTCGCGAAGTGGTACTGTCATCAGCTCCAGACTCAACTCGCCAATATCGCGAGTCATAGACTGATGTCCTTCGGCAAATTTGTCAAACATAGCACGGGTTTCTTCTGCGTAGATAGCAGCTTGCTTCCGTGAATGATCTGAATAGGGATTAGAGGAAAACCTTCCGACAACGGGACAAAGCACTCGCCTAATTCGTTCTGCAACTCATCAATAATTCCATGTAGACGTTTGAGTTCGGAATCAGAAGCAGAGCGGCCCTCTTTCACTGACAGGTTTGTAGATGCAGAGCTCTGCACGAGTGTGAGAGTGTTTAAGCGCTCTCGAAGAGTATTTAGCATAGTTTTGAGCTTCTCATTGGCGTTTCCCGAAGGGTGCAAAGGAAACAGGGTCGTCAGTGTGTAAGGAGTTGGCTAAAACAATGTATCAAGCGGGATATCTAGGAGAAAGGTGTCGAAAATACCTCTTCAGAGTTCTCTAATGTCGGGGGTCGAAACTGATGCAGAATCTCCTGTGCCTCGTTGACCGTTGCCAAAATAAACCTTCGTAGTACAAGGTTCTCATCGCTGAGCTGATTTCTACACCTCTCCGCTTCTTCGAGGGCAACCTCGAGAAAACCGGTGCCTTTTCCAATAACCTCCGAGCCCGTCGTGACGGCAGAGTTTGCCAGTCGCATTCCACTGGGTGCCGCCATGTGTTTAGATTGAGCATCGGCTATTTTCGACCACTTTTCCGACATACGCTCTGTATCCTTTTCTTTCTTCTTGAGTTCTGTGTGGTGAGAGGCTCGCACTCCCTGCAATATTGTTCGGGTGCGCTGAAGTTCTGCAATGGCTTGTTTATGTGCTGATTCGCTAGTTTGAAGCGCTCTGGTGATATTACTGCAAAAAAAACAATGAATGCAGTATTCCATATAAGATGTTGAAATTCAGACGCACGTTAAACGGGACTTATGTAGATTCATATCGCGCTCTGCGCTAGCTGCTGTTTCCGTAGCAGATTTATACATAGAGTTCAGGCGCTCGTGATCATAGATAAGAGTGCGCAGTTTCGTGCTTAGGTCCTCCGTCCGCGACATATCTTCCTATGTGCTTGGTCTAGAACTTGAAGCTATCCTAATGAACAGATACGCACCACTCGTTGACTCATCATACTGAGAAGACATTTAGTAAATCGCTCTGACTCAGAATGTGATATTCCATCGAGAGATAAACCGGGAGGTGTGATATAGCCATGGGCCACCAGCTGAGAATTGATATACTCCAGAGTCGAGCTTGGTAAGACGCCTTCACCAGCCGAGGTTCTCTCCGACAAATGGGAGTCTTCGACGCTTGACAACTTGCCTTCCGAGGGTCCTGCCATGAATCGAAAGTCTGTCTTCTGCGGAGGTTTTCAACCAATGTGCAATGTTGGGAGTTGGACTCAGTTTGACAGTTTAAAGTTAGCAGCTTAGCCTTTAGTCGCGTCCCATCACGTGTTCGTGTATCGTCACTTCTTTGCTTTTTGCCAGCGGAGTCGCGGACCGTAACGACCGTCCTGACTTGTACCGTGTATTTATGCTCGGTACTGTAGAGTCTAGAGTCTACATTGTAGTAACATAGTCTCATCAAAACCAGGATATGCTTTCAAAGAGTATTAGTGTGTGAGCGGCTTACATCTTTGTAAATTGTGGGAACGGATAATTCCTCAGGCCGCAGGAGTTATGTCGCGGCACAGCCAAGAGTACATGAAGGGGTTTTGAAACATCCGGTAATACTCGGGCTGTACAATTCAAACCTTTCACTTTTTAATTTGGCTAAGTTGCTTAGAAAATAAAAGTTTACTTCCTTAGGTGAAGACTTTTCTGAATCAACTGCCAAATTACCAAGGGCGCTGTCAGCTTCGTCCTAGCTTGCCCGCTTGTAGCGATACATCATTTGATTCAAACCGGGGCTGGCTTGGGTGCCGTCTGGTTACTGTAAATAGTTTTCCTTGGGCTACCGCAGTTGCACAACAAAAGCCAATAGTTACATAATCGTTTCTTATTCTGCCAATCAAGCCTACTCAACTGGTCGCTAGAAGATCATCCCTCTCTCTCTTATCCTGCCATTTTATTCTCTTGAACAATGCCCGGAGTCACTGTACTACCAAGTACGCCGGGCTCGCCAGGTCTAGGAGCATTCGGTGCACCACAACTGGGTAAGAGGGCATCAGTTGCCTCGGATAGCGGGCAGCAAATAAGGGCCGCCCAAGCAACACAAAATGGGACCGGGAGGTACTATGATGGTCTGGACGTGGGCTCCATTAAAGAGAGGGCAATTGAATCCGTTCAAAAAGAGACCCGCCGAGTTACACCCATCTCCTTAATCAAGGCAGCGCGAACGCAGTATCTAACGGCAAGAGAAAACGAGAAAAGTGACCTCAAGACATCGTATTCTGCATATGTCAAGGCCGCCGGTCTCATGAAAAAGGCCATTGAATCCCCCGAAAACCAGAAGGGTAGCCTTCTGTGGAAAGAAATCGAGGAATTTTCAACGGTGGGTCTAATGTTTGATCTGATCTTTTGTGTCATTTATCACCTTGTAGACCAACTCTGATATGCGGGAAAGATTACTGTATGTTGAGGCGAAACTAAAAGAGTTTGAGACGGCTCATCCTTCGTGCGTGGCTGTGCTTGAGAGAGTTAATGCCCGTTCATGTTTAACGCCTTTCCAGTGCGGTGGACGCGGCGGCTGGGCTTCCTAGTAAGCCAGGGGGCACTATCGCAGACCGTGTCAAAGCACTTCAAGAGAACGGCTTGTCTGATGCGACCACAAAACGTTTTTCTCGAACACACCTTGAGATGACGCCACCAGCTTCGCCGAAACAACTGTCGCCTCGCCATTCAACTCCTCCAACTACATTGACGACGTTAATACCCTCTACACCCACGTCTTCTACTGCTCCTTCACCACATACATTAGTCTCCCCTTCTTCATTTGGGCCTCCATCCCCCCCTTCCACTCCCTCCTCGCCCCAGCTCAACGCCATTAACCTATCTGATTTCGCACAAACATTCCCATCCATTGAAGAGTTAGACGAAGCGTCGGGTTTTAAGCTTCCTTCGGTACCAAATGGAGTTCCTAAGCCTTCGTTCAAAGATACTCTCATTCCGGATTCTAAATCTTCACAAACAACCCAAAATGCAACTGTATTTTCACTCCCTTCATCTAATAACACCCTTTCCTCAACTGCTAACATCTCCTCTGGTTCTTCTGGCGCGAGACCTGCATTTCTGCACCAATCATCTGGTCTCTCTAACCTTGGTGGTCAAGCGAGCCCGAAACCTATCATCCCAGTATCTGGATTTGCTTCCCCCAAAGAGCTGTCTACGTATCTACAGTTGCACAAAGTGCTACTTTTAGATGTGCGCAGCCGTGCGAACTTTGATCGAGGACATATTCAACATGACTTATCTGCAGTAGTTTGCGTCGAGCCTTCAATACTTCAGCGGGAGGGGTATGCGATAATCTTTCCTTGCCGAGAATTCCAGCTGATACCACCGATAGTTTGACTGTTGACAGTCTAGAGGTGTCAATGTCCGCCGCGCCAACAAACGACAGGAGTCTTTTCTCGAACCGCGACAAATTTGACCTCGTCGTAATTTATGATTACGATTCCAGGGATCTGGGCTTTTACGAATCGCCTTTGTCAGTCCTACACCGCCTCATTGGCGAGCAACCGGCACGAAAACTATTAAAGAGACAGCCGATGCTACTAGTGGGTGGTTTGAATGCGTGGAAGTGCGAGTTTGACGGAAATTGGATATCCGGGCCTGCGAATATAACCTTTTCGGAAGCTTCATCCCCAAGCCAGTTATACAATGCAAATTCGATGTCAAGAAATCCTTTCTACACAAATGGATCTCATACAGCATCTTCCCCTCAAAATACCTCATCGTTTGATCAACCTTTTGTACCAAACCCACCCCATCATCGTCCAAATCATTCTTTGGATCAAAATCCAAGCCATTCTAGGTTCGTGATCTTTCTGCTCTGTTGTAATGCGTGGCGAACTTGTATTAGGTACCCGGCAGAAGCATCATACCCGGCTAACTTACCGTCGCCGAATGGCCTTGTCCGCAGGCCTGCAGTTTCTCGCCCCCCTTCTAATTCAGTATCCTATTCTGGAATGAATGATAATGTGAATTCGCTCTCGTTTCTATCTATCACGTCAACTAACGGCTTGGAATAGGCTGTTCACCCGTCACAACCCATTAACTTCTCCCCTGGTCAATTTACTTACCCCTCACTACCACGACACGTCTCCCCTGCTGGCTCTGGCTCTGGCTCATCATCTTCCCTAATTACATCTCCACCCCAGGCGTCTATCAACCCGTCTCACCTATCACGTAGACGAGGCGACTATGTTGATCAGTCACAAGAAGCGATTTCTACCCTCCAGACTCGTAAGCCGATAGATTACCCTGAATTGGTGGGGTCGGTCCCACCAGTGCTACGCCCACCACCTGTAGCCGCGTCGTCGACTCTTGAGCGGAAAGACAGTCGGCCTCGATTGCACGGCATCTCAGCGCCGTTCTCTCCTACTGCGCCCGAACCACCGAGAGTGCGATATGACTATCCGCCGAATTACTGGCTTGAAGCACAGGTTGGCGTCTCCGGTTTGAAAAACATTGCGAATACATGCTATATGAACGCACCGATACAGTGCCTTAGTGCAACGGTACCGTTTGCAAGATTTTTTACTGGTTAGTTTGATTCTCTTTTCAGCTATTATATTGTATTTACTGTATGGATCTCTAGACGGTCGTTGGAGAAATGCCATCAACCATACAAACCCACTGGGATCCAAAGGCAGGCTTGCCCAGGCTTTCTCGGGGCTTATTAGTCAGATGTGGTCTTCCAAAGTATCTTGGCTTTCGCCCGACGACTTCCGGGTGAGAATCTTTAGTTTAAGTGAAGCGAACTTCTGCCCTTACAAAACTCGTGGAATTAGCAAACGATCATCTCGCTCAAGTCGCAGTATAGAGGTTCAGACCAGCACGACTCACAAGAGTTTCTCAGCTTCATTCTGGATGGGATTCATGAGGATCTGAATCGTATATTGGTCAAACCTACAATAACGACATCTCCTGAACGTGAAGCTGAGCTCGAAAGGTTGCCTGTGCAAATAGCTAGTGACCAAGAGTGGTGCATTTGGCGGAGCCGCAACGACAGTCTCATTGTCGACTTTTTCCAAGGACAATTCCAAAACAGGCTGCGATGTTTGACCTGCGAAACAGTGAGTGACGCTTGCTCGTTACCTGACACTACAGCTCACACCTTCTACTAAGACCTCGACAACCTACAATGTCTTTTCAATACTGCAATTACCTATACCTTCAGAGAGGGGAGAAGTCTCGCTTAAACTTTGCATGGACACTTTCTTTTATGAGGAGGTCTTGGAGAAAGACGATGCTTGGTATGCTTGAGACGATATCATCGTAACGCTTCCTACTCACAGGCACTTAGGGACTGCCCAAAATGCAAAGTGAAGCGCAGAGCTTCAAAAAGATTATCTTTTGCTCGTCTACCACCTATCTTAGTCATCCACCTCAAACGATTTGGCACCAATGGAGGCACCTCCTCTAAGAAAATCGACACCCTGGTGGATTTTCCTATGAAGGGCTTGGATTTAACGGAATACATGCCGCCTCCTCTACCAAACAGGGTCGACACAGTGCCTGGGCTTCCAACTTCTCCAGAAGATCCGCGAACTCAGCTTCCACCATACCGGTATGATCTTTATGGTGTTACTTATCATTCTGGGACGCTTACTGGGGGCCATTGTGAGTTTCTAATCTGCCGTCGTTCCAATACTCTTTCTGACGGTCCCAGACACTGCTAACGTCGCGTCTCGTGGAGGTTGGATGTATTGTGATGATAGTATTATTACGCCGTCAGACCCCAAGTCTGTCGTGGTAAGTGAATCAAATGGCTGAATTCGTCCGCCGCTGACAACCTTACAGAGCCGCCAAGCATATGTGTTGTTCTACAAGAGGACTAAAGTATAGATTTGCAACGGACTACTTGCCACTTTCATCCTCTGGATCTATTCTACATATTATTTCTCGCTGTTGCTGTATTCTACACTCACTGCATTACCCAGGATGTAACCTTATATCCATAATAACTGTTATGATACCACGCATTTATTCTCATCTGTCCCAGGGCGAACGGTGTTACCAACCGATTCCACCTCATGATACGAATCTATGAAATGACATCGGTGGCACAGCCAAAGATTTGGGGCATTTGGGGATGGAGGAGAGCCATGGGTCAAAGTCAAGGGGAAAAACGCAGGCGAAAACTGGGCACGGCAACGATGACATTCTGGTTCTCGCACCGACTGCTCCGCTACTCCATTGAGAACCGATTCATTTCTGATGTTCAATATCTGGTCCAGCCGCCGAGCTTTTCGAAGAAGAGCGTGAGCTTGACCAACGGGAGCCTGCTTATATGCCCGACAGTACACCTGAAGAGCAGTCTGGAAAGAACTGAGAGCGATTGCATAAAGCTAGAAAAGAGGGGCTGACCTCCCCACCGTCGTTTGTCTCGCATATATCATAGATATCACGTCTGGAGCGGTCATGTTCTTTACAGGAGACAATGGCGTTCATGCATCCGGATTCCCCCTTGAACGTGGTAGTGATGGTGGTATCTCTACGACTGCTCTTGACCTAACAAAGAATTGAGAGTGTGTAGGTAGGTCATGGCACAGACAACGTACAGGCTGTATTTCGAACCCGAACTTGTATTCGTTGGCCCAAGCGCATGATACATGGAACTCTTTGACGCAGTCGCTACATTTGATGACGGATCCTCCCGGTTTACTGCAAAGATTACATCTCTTCAGCGAGCTTAATATCAATCGCGAAACTCGGTTCAAGCTAAGAGCTTACAGTGGCCCAACGATGTCGGGATATCGTACTAATCCCTTCAACAAGCCTCAGTTTGGAAGCGTCCGTAAACGTCAGCTCATTGGTGAAAACAGAGCAAAGCACATGGGCCCATCCTTGTCCTTCCGTAGGTTTGCAGGCACGGAGGAAGGAGTCCGGGTGAGGATAGAAAGAAATCTTTTTCTTATCCTCCGCCGATGGTCGAGGGCACAATAAACAGTACGGGTTCTGTTGCCATGAATACAAGGGCGATAACGAAGGCACGTGAATCTTACCATGGAGGTCTCAAGAGTTATCTGATTGCGACACAAGTCGCATGTCCATTGTTCCAATGATGAATGGTCGACGGCGGCGCCACATGCACCTAGCCCTTATGAATACTATACGTTTGAAGACGATTCTAATTACGCACCTGCATGGATCCGGAATTGGCAGGTCTTACATTTCAGAACCTTGCCGATAGGCCCGTTTCTTCTGCAAGCAGTACATCTTACCAGGGGCACATTAATGACAGCCGGGGGAGGAGTGGAGTGCTCAGATGCCGATGTCTTTTATTATTTGGTAAATGTGTATAACTCGTCCGTAGCCAAAAATAACTTACTCTTGCTCGTTTGTATGACGGAAGGGTAAGCGGTGTTCCTTCCCGCTTTTCTAGCCTTGCCTTTCCATAACCAACCGATTCTTCTCGGACCGGTCGCACAACTAGATCAGCGTACTTCCTCCAGCCAGTACCACAGTTGTCGCACATAACATTCGTAGCCAAACCTTTTGGGGCTTTCCACCACGTCGGTGACTCTTTCGTTCTGCACGCTGCACAGCTGGGTAGTTTTGAAGGTTGGTCCACAATGGATCTCTCGTCGTCAGATAGACCAACTTTCTGACCATCATTGGCGTGTTCTTGGCTTGTATATTGGCGATGAGGTTTTTTCAGGGGAGGTCCCTCCTTCCTGAGGCGGACATTCTCTTCGCCGACTTTACCGCTGCAAATGAAGGTCAGTATCAAGAGCTGACTAGAGAATAAACAATTATCCTGACTTTTTCCACAGCCCATAAAAACGCACTACCTCGGCTAAGGAACGCGTCGCCACTTCTTCCCTGACCGCACGAAGCTCGGCTCCGTGACTCATGATCGCGTCCTCAAAGGCTGCAATCTCGTCTTTCGACCATTCCCGGTCGGTATACGGCGTTTCGTATTTCTTCCACTTCGAAAACAGTGGGCATTTATTGACTAACATAAGTTTGTTCTCGCACCCACCTTCTCTGAACGCATAGAATTTTTCATATTGACCGATGTCAGGGGTTTGGCTGCCAATGCAGCTTCTGAAAAACGCCGGATGACCTCTGTAAGCCAGTCAACACTGGATTGCAGTTTGACGTCATTCGTCAAGCTGCGTTTGCATGCCTCCACTATATTCCATAAAACTTTGTTTTGGATATATTCAATGCGGGGTATTTACCTTCGGTAACTAAGTCGTCAACGTAAATAATTACGTAATAATCAACGATCAAGACGAAGACATACTTTCTGCTTCCGTCAGCGTGTTGATGATGCCTAGATTTTCGATCGTGTTATCCCCCCCTCTTTCATCCGGTTCTATTCGATGGAGGTGAGAGGGTCTTCTTGAAAAATCATTAGAATTACCTGAGGGATTAATGTCAAGCTCAGGAGCGAGTGCGACATTTGCCTGGAATTTCGGCCCATGGCGAGTGGCAGTGCGCGGAAAGATCAAATCATCCGGATCTATATCTGGTATTCAAGACCCCATGTGGAGAATACTGGTTAACCTTACCAAGAGTGTCCTCCGCAACAGTATGTTGTCTTGCATGGATCGAAAATCATGAGCGCTTGCAATAAACCAAGAGTAATGGCAGAACCACTTACCCAAAATATCGGAATGGCCACATTTTGAAATGTTTTACGACCGTATTCTCCTCTTTTTCTGCCTGTGACTTATCTTTGCGTGGACGACCTCTGCCTCTTGCTGCTGGCGCATTCGTTTTCTTTGGTAAAGACACAGGTGTTGAATGTCGAACAACATGGCTAACGACCTCCTCCTCATGTTTGCGTGAGCAGGGCGCGCATGTCCAACCGTACCCTCTAGAAGGCTTCGCCGCCAAAGGTGGCTGTACGCAACGCATATGAAAGTATCGCTTGCAACGATCACATTGAACATTATCTGGGCTAAAGAACAGTCAATTAGAGAATTTGTATTGCAATTGCGACCTGGTTCACGTTGGGCACCATTCTTTGCAAGTATCGCAAAGACGAACATTGTCGGTTAGATCGGGAATCACTTCTTTCTCAGCCACAACATATTCGTAGCGTGATATCAAAGTCTCGCGGATATGATCGGGAACTACAGTCAAGAAGGTGATGTTGCTTGAGGGAAGAAGCAGATACATTTACTCACGGTTCCTGACGTCTGTTGATGGTATAATTTCGAACTCTTTCTTGACATAAGGATCGAAAAGACGATTAAAGTAAAAACGATCAGGTCGTTTCTTCCAACCAGCCAAATCGGATATTTTGTCTCGGTGGACCACGTGGCACTTGGCTCTTAGTTGATTGATGTCGCATACTTCCGAAAATATGGCAGCCAGAAGCAAACGGGAATCTGTCACGGAGCGGTCGCTCACATCCCCAGGCCGATAATACCAAGCAAGTCGAACACGAGTGTAAAGATATTTTTCTGCCTCCGGTCCCTTTGGGACGTCTTCAGGTGGCAAAAATTCCATTATTCGTGCAATTGAATAAGGTGTGCCGTCCCGAATAGACCAACTCGGGGAGCAATAAACATGGTCTGCGAAAAAAAAAATAGAAATCATAGAGCAAAACATGAGGGCGCTGAGACAAGCACGAAGCAATTTATAATACCGTTAATTTTGACCTCTTCACCATTCCGGAGAAAGACTCGAGAAGGCATATAAGCGGAGGTTGAAACCACGTTTCAAGATAGGAAGAAAAAAAATAGTAAACGTTCACTAGGCACCAGAGGAGGACAGCCTTGAGTGGTAGGGAATTTCGATGGAGGGAATATTGAGAGAGGAACCACCAAGATGACTGTTGAAATCTGGGGTGAAGGGGAGGAGACAAGAATGAATTCACACTCCGACCGTCGTGGCCTTTCCTGCAGAGCGCGAAACACAAAATGGCAGCACAAACTGACGCTGAGTGACGGAAGGCCCAACCAAACATCAAATTTCCATCTTTTTAATTTGAACATTGTATTGCCTCCATCTAACTGCATTTACATGGACATCAGTTTCAGTGTCGCATCCCGCCAAGCACTGGAGGCCGGCTGATCTACACCGTGATTCGGACATACTTAAATATAGCCTCAGGAATGAAAGCCCCCAAACAGCTTTTGCAGCCTGTAATTTTCTTATACCTTTTTAGAGGCCGATGCCCGACTTCTGTGAATTGCCACTGAGCCAGGACAGTTGCGGGCTTGTTATTTGGACTTATGTATGTTTTATTTTGCCGATCCTTTTGGCAAGCGTGTGAACAAGGCACCTTTTTCGTGGCCAGGCCTTTTCTCTGTCCCCTCGCCTCCATCCCCATACTTAGTGCTCCGGTTTTATGCCCTTCTGGTCGCGCAAGGATCAGATTCCAGGGTATACTGCCTCTAATAAATGGACAGCAAGTCTCGACATGTCTTCTCTCAAACGACCTGGAAATGGCGAGAACTCTGCGTCTTCAAATATAGCCTCGGCCACTCCAGCGACTTCTACTGCGATCGATGACTCTCTCCCGCTCCCTGTACTTCACAAAAATACAAGTCAGTCTCTGTCTATTCGACGCAAAAAGAAATCAGCTCGCGTGGGAGGCTTGGTTGTTCACTGGGCGAGGTTCAAGCGACGTGTAGGCACTGGCACTGCCCCGTCAAGTAGTTCTCTAGTTGGCGAAAGTGCAGGTGACAGTAACAATACAAGCGGGAGAGTCGAGGGTCCTGTACCATCTGATACTGCTGAGGTCGACGAGGTTATCGTAGACCGGCAATGGTCGGAAGACATCAAGAGCTCCGTCACTCACTCGGAGCACGGTGCAAGTCCAGAAAAGTCCGGAGGTAGTCACAACGTTGGAATGAGCACAAGCGACCATGAGAGTTTGGCAAATGAAGGTTTTTGGAGCACTTTTTCGCCCATCGTGTTTCTACGTTGGCGACTCTGGCCTCTGGTCATTACTTTCTTCAGCTCCAACTTTGCCGACGCAAAATCAGAAGCACACTATGCCCAGGTAACGGCCCGCCAACCAACGCTTTTTTGGAGCTTACTCTTCGCTATAGGAAAACTGGTTTATCAAAAAGTCTCTTGCTATATGGGCGGCGTTATGGCTGATTCTCAATTGGGCACTTGGTTGTATCTTTGCCAGACCTATACGCCAAAGCTTGGACTTTGCATTTTACTACGGTGTTAGTTCTTTTTGAATCGTTTCTGCAAAACTCATTAATATGACTAAATCAGATCGCACCCGTCTTGAGTCTTCCAATCATGTGCGTGTGTTCCATCACTTCCGCTGTACGAACCTGAACTTCTTATTTCGTATTAGTATCATGGTTATATACGACTGGCCTCGTGATCGTAGTAATATCTATCAGGTGTTCCTCACTATTTCCATCTGGAGCTGGTAAGTTTTCATTTCAGCTGCAAACTACCTTGACTGTGTGCTCATATGGATCTAGGCCGTTCTACTCTATTTTTTTTATGTAAGATCATCTAAGAACTCCTATTCGGCCACTCAAGCTTCTTCAGTTATCTTTCCGATTTTTACAAAAATGCGCCTCATCAGCTTTTAGAGGCTCAGGGTCGAGATTTCCTGGCAACATTTTACTATACAACGGTCGCAGCGTTCACCCTTTCTATGTCCCTAAGCTGATAGCGAAATGTCTCCAGGCGCTGCAAGCGATTGCTCTGTTCGGTCTCAAGCTGAATCGCCTTCCTGCCGCCTTTGGCGCTGGAACTTTTTTCGTCATGTTTGCATCTCAGACTAGCATCGTTGTTCTACTGCTGATATCCTTGTCAGTACGTGCTCTCTCATGATACCCTTGAAGAAAACTTGGGTTAGAAGTATGTGACCATTTATGATCTGCATCCACGGTAATACTTACCAGCCTTCCAAGGCATGCTTAATTTTTTTGTATTTCACAGCTGCGAGTATTCTCTTCTTTCTTTTAAAAGTTTTAATAATCTCTGTACCAATCTAATCTAGTTCTTATCTACGTTCATTACATGCGAGAGAGTGTACGGCTCCCCTCTGATTTCCCAAGTGCTTAGTACCTCATGCTTGCTCTTCTTTTTCAGTCCGAACGGAGGTTGTACACTTTACGCGACCAGCTGAAGGTCCAATTTAAGGTGAGTTATACGGCCCACTAATGCATTTGTGTAATATCGAATCATCATGGCAGGCAACGCAAAAGGCTCAAGTCAATGAGCGCAAGGCTGCAGATTCAAAGCGCCGACTTACTTCGTAAGTAACCCCTTCTTGAATTGCATGCATCATGAGCCCACACTATCTTCCATAGATATGTATTCCATGATAAGTCCAAACTGTTATCATCTATGATGTCCGCCTGTCTTATAATTCCAGTACAGGTGAGAGTGCCACTGAACACTGCTCGTGAGTTATATTCAAAAACTTGCCATGTGACTTGACTGGTTTTGCCTAGTTCTCGCCGTGCAAAACATGGAGGCATCTGGAACTGTCGACAAAGCGCAAGAGGTTGAATTCAGCGCTCTAGAAGGAAGTTTGAGTATGATGTCAAAAGGCGCGCCATCCCCGTCCTGCTATAGCGCAAAGTCATACTAATCGCGATCTTTCAGTTTTGAATGACGTTTTGGATTTGTACGCGTTAAGCTCATGGCGTCCCAGACTCGTTTACTTACTGTTACACGACTTTAGCAATCGAATGGATAGCGGAAGGTTCGAGTCTGCGTTTAGGGTTGGTCTTAACTCTGATGCTCGCGTAACAAATTTTCTGACCTCACTTCTCTAGCCATATGGGTTCCATCAAGTCATGCGATCGCTGTTCATTCCCCTGCGTTTAACAACAAATGCTCGAGGTTTAGAGTTAGAAACTGAGCTCGACCCTAGGATTGACCACGTTGCACGGCGTGCAGCCTATCAAGCTATGGGAGAAAGCGAAGAAGCGATTGAGAAACATATGACTAATCATCCAGATGTCGAGGGCGTTGTTGTTGGTGACGAATCAAGGTTGCGGCAAATTATCACCAATCTTTCTAGGTATTACCCTTTAGTTTTATGCACTCTACTGCTAACACGTCATCTTAGCAATGCTTGCAAATTCACACCCGCTGGTGGCAAACTGACGATCAGAACGAAGCTGGTGATGCCGGCGAGCGGCCCAGCCTCGGAAGCACACCCAGCTAAAGATGCAAATGCCCTCAACCCTTCCGATCCTCCCCCTCTTTCAGCTAGATATCTCAGTCAGCATAACAACGAAAGCAAGCCTCCCGGAATGGAATGGATTGTTGTACGCATCGAAGTTACTGACACGGGTTATGGAATCAAACCGCGGGATATCATTCAGAATAAGCTTTTCTGTGAGATTATTTATTGTCTTGTGATTCGTTAACTCAAATACTGTTTAAAAGCCGCTTTTAACCAGACTGAACAAGGAAGGCAACAAGGTCTGTTGTGCAATTATGCTATGTGACCGCTGACATTGAACCTTTGCACTTCAGGCGGTAAAGGTACGGGACTAGGCTTGGCTCTAGTACGACAAATCGTCAAACTAAGTGGCGGGCGTCTTGGAGTTCGCTCCAAAGTTGGCGAAGGATCTACATTCTGGGTAGAAATCCCACTTGGGGTTGGACAAAAGACTCTTCTTCAGGTCAATCCGGATGAACCGCCCCAGGCAGACCCAGAGCTACCTTCCCCGACACCTATTGATGGAACCTTGGCGGCTGCTAGGAAGGAGACCCCTCCACGCGCATCAGTCGACACCTCATCGATAGCAGTTAATGCAACGGCCATACAACCGTCCAGGTTTCCGTCAGAGTCAACACGATCAAGCTCCGCAATGCAGAGCCTAATGGAACAAGGTTAGTTAGCACATTGATATTACGTCCATCCGGAATTTACAAGTCGTATAGGTGGCCGGGTGGAGCTGGTTCTCCAGCGGCATAGTACTAGTTCACCAGTCATTGCACGTTCCGATTTTGGTCCTTCAGAAAAGATAACTGCGACACCGCCGCAAGAATCAGATAGCCCTACACCTCAGCCATCTATACCCCCGTCATTGGCCATCAATACCATCAAAGCACAAGTCCAGCGCCCTACATACGTAGCGTTGCCCAGTCCGCGCTCTTTCTCAATGGACACGCAACCGACCACGACTTCGAACATTTCCCATACGTCGAATGCCTCAAATCGATCCGATACTTCGTCTTCCCCTCTCGCAAAATTCGATAACGCTTATGCTCGAGGAAGCCCTTCGTCATCAAGTCCGGCAATCAATATAGAGCCAGGGCTACCTGTCTTAGTAGTTGACGATGATCCTCTAACACGAACACTCATGAAACGCATTCTGACCAGGCTCGGCTGTCAGGTCACCACAGCGGAGAATGGTGAGATAGCGCTAGAGCTGATTCTCGGGCCTCTTGGTTTACATGCACTCACGCCGTCAAGCGACGCCTCCGGCAACCTCGGACCCATCTTGGAACAAGAGAGGCAGGAACGAGAGTTCACAGCGGAGGGTAAATTCGCTATCGTATTTCTAGACAATCAAATGCCAGTCCTATCTGGTCTGAAGGCTGTTGAGAAGCTACGAGAGCTAGGAAGGAAGGATTTCGTTGTTGGGGTGACAGGTTCGTCCTTTCTTTTTGTCAAAGACGTCAATCACACGCTGACATCCCGGGACAATAGGAAATGCGTTGTTGAGCGGTAAGTTCGGGAAAAACTTTCCAGATTTTCACTTCATCTGACGTGTCCCCTTAGATCAACAAGAGTACCTAGAAGCTGGAGTTGACCGGTATGCCTTTCTATCTTGAGTATAACGACAAACTGATGCTGGGGTGTACTTTTCAAGCGTGTTGACGAAACCTGTCTTGGAGCGCAGTCTCAAAGACATGTTAATGATTGCCCACGACCGGCGAAAATGCCCTCCAAGTGACTGCGCCTCATCATAGGACGTTCTGGTGCATTTGTTTCTTTTACAGCAGGGGGAACAGCAGGGACATATTTATGCATATACACGTTTACCATATTATTTCGTTGTACGTTTCTTTGGATTTCTACAAGGGGGTGTATTCGGTACCAGTAGACAAAAGATTTAATGATGATATATTGCCAGTTCATTGTGCGTGGTTGCATGCCAGCTGTTTGGGAGCTGCATGATGGCTTATCCGAGCCGTCGGTTATATCCGAACATGGGCTCCTGCTGAACCTTTACAACTCTCACTGCTTTTCTGCCCGTCCTGGACGCGCCTTTCCTGCTAATATGCCCGAAAGCAATTCTCCTCCACCGTCCTCGCCGTCTCCCACTGCAGGTCAATTTCTTTTACCGCCTCATTGTCACTGTGACTTAACCCTGTTTTAATCTATCCGATCTAGACACTAAACCATCCAGGAAGCGAGAGCGAGAGATTTCTCTAGAACCAGCTAACACACCTAAACTCTCCACTGTTGAGTCATTTTAACCCGAAGCACTCCTCATCACTCATTGGCATTGTACAGGACACACAATCGGGGTCAGAAAACAAGGAAACACGCGCCCCTGCAAAGAAGAACCGTACACAATTGGGTGTTACGGAAGAGGAAGAGGACACGAGATCCAACTCGGAATCTCCACCACCAAGCCAATCCCCTCCTCACGAGATGAAAGTCAAAATGCGGCAGATAAGCCAGGGGGTAGAAGACATAAGTTGGAAAAATATAAAGGCTGCCTCTACCGAGGAAGGTGATGAAATTGATCAGGCCTCCACACACGCGTTACCGGAGGGTGATAAACCAAAAGAAACGTCTGTTGACGAGTTAGCAGATTGTCAAGGTAAGTATTCGTGCGTTATCTCAGCCTACAACATGCTTATCATACGAAGGCGCTGAAGCAACAAATACCCTTTCTGCCTCCGTTGAAGCAGACAGTGGAGATAAGACCTTGAAGCGCAAATTGGCAGACCGTGGAGCTAGCCAAGGTCCACCCGATGGCGACCAGGCGACCCAGGCGCCTCCAGAGCCACTCAAGAGACCTCGTGACGATGCTGGAAAGGATGATAACCCACGAGAGACCAAACGACCTTCACCGCCACCAGAACCGAAAACTCCAAAGTCACAGAAAAAGACCCTTGCACCTAAATCTCCAAAGCCCGTAAGCCTATTCCGAGGGCTATTGCCTTAGTTACTGATCAAATGTTCTTCAGAGCGGTTTCATGGCATACGCTTCTGCTAGTTCACCGTTTGCCGCTGTCAAGGGCCAAAATGTTTTTGCATCCGCGTCCAAGAGACCGACACCTCCGCCTCTACTTCCCTCTGCAGCAAGATCCGCGTCACCCCCACTAATCTCTAACCAAACCCCTGCCGAGCCGTCCAGCTCGACGCTTACACCCGCCTTAAAACGTTCCGGATTTGAAGCATTCGCTTCGCAGGAATCTCCCTTCGCTTCGTCGTCCCGGTCTAAATCACCTGTTCGAGGGTCGACCTCTCAACTTGGTAGAAATAAATCGCCATCTCGGCGTACAGGCACGCACAATACAACTGCATTCTCCTCATACGCTGGTGGAATCCAGAGTTTTGCTATCCCTGCTCCGAAACGTGCTCGAGCAGACACACCCAGCAATTCGTCTCGGAGCTCTTTGGAGAGGACGCCTGGTGCCGTTGGCACTAACGGAACAGGATCCGACAGTGGCGCCGAAGAGGATAAGGACGAAGGGCTCACCTTTGGTGAGAAGCTTAGGGCTGGAAAAGACGATGAGGATGACAGCAGGAGCGACGAAGAGCAACAGAAGTATATATTAACCGAACAAGAACGTGAGTGGTATGACGCTACATATGTGCGACCTGATACAGTGCTTTGGCATAACAGTGATAACGGGAGAGGAAGATGAAGAGACGATTCATCAAGTTCGCGGGAAGTTGTTTGCTCTTGTCGGAGGTAACCAATGGAAGGAGCGGGGAACGGGGACGCTCAAATTGAACGTTAAGCGTTTGGATGGAAGTGGCGCACGCCTCAGTATGTTACTCACACTCTCGATCTTGGGTATGGTTTTAAATCTTATCTCAACAGTCATGCGAAAAGAAGCGGTTCATGCTCTGCTCCTGAATGTGACTCTGTTCAATGGAATGCGCTGTTCATTAGCTCAGGACCCAAGATATCTGAGATTTAGTGTCATCGAAAACGGGAATACAACACATTATAATCTACGGGTTAGTGTCCTTCCACCTATTTCTGGCTATACTAACTTTCTACGTTACCTTTTTACAGCTCGCAAGTGCAAAAATAGCTATGGAGCTCTTGGACGAGATCAACGCAAATATCCCATCAGCGTGAAATGTCATTAGGCGACACAATTCAGGCTCTGTAGTCGCTCTGTAATACCCTTAACTAATATTCCCACTAGCTACCCATATGTAAGACTTTCTAGTGACGCTGCTCTACGATAGCTTAGTTAGTTTCAGCTGTATTAACCACGTACAAGTCTGATTGGAACACGATTCATGGGTGCCTTGCTAGGAAACTTTCTCACGGCGCAATGATACTCTGTGCCTTCCACTCGTTTCACCGGAATCCTCTGACCGGCGCGTCCCCAGCTCCCCGCTCTCTCAGCCCATGATAAAGGCGGTCTTGTATTTAGCTTTGTATGCAGTACACGATTGACTTAATGGACGATCACCTCGTATATGGCGGAATAGCATTATTTGGTGGAATCATTCTCTCCGTAAGTTTACTGTTATTCCTTTCACACCAGGTTCTTTGGCCACTACTTCGAATGATGATTGCCCCTTTCATCCTTGTTCTTCGAGTTACAGGCTACCTCTGGTATGCGCTTTAACGAGGACGATAATACCGCTGGGCCAGGGCTTTTTCCCTGTCCTGACACGTTGATGGTCTTACCAATAAAGCTTATTACTTACTGATATACTCTAGTCGTATCTAGCACTGGTTTTTTGGTCACCTTCACCAATAGTGACTCATGAGTCGGAGACAAAGTTCCTCTCAAACGCGTCGCCTAAAAAACCACTCCCGCTGAGCTCGCTCTCAGACCCAAGCACCGTTGACCTGACTATTGTTGTTCCTGCGTATAATGAAACTGAGCGTTTGCCGTCAATGATGGCTTCCACCGTCGCCCACCTGACGTCTGGACCTTCAAATAACCACCATGCAAAAAAGAAACGTACCTTCGAAATCCTCATCGTTGACGACGGCTCAGCAGACGGTACATCTGCAGCGGCACTCCAGCTCGCATCAAAATACCCAAAATGTAACATTAGAGTTGTGACGTTGGAGAAGAATGTCGGGAAGGGTGGTGCTGTGCGGCATGGGATGCTATACTCAAGCGGGGAAAGGTTATTAATGGCTGACGCGGATGGAGCAAGTCGGATCGAAGATTTGGAAGCACTTTGGAAAGTTATGGATGACCTTGTGCCAGATAATGGAGCGGCCGTCGTTGTTGGAAGCCGTGCGCATCTCGTCAAGACCGAAGCTGTAGTCAAGGTAGCCCTGCCGATGAGATTTTCTCGCAAAGACTAATGATAAAATCTTTTTTCCTCAGCGCTCAGTTTTACGGAACGTCCTCATGTACGGTCTACACACTATCTTGCGTATTGTCGGCGTTGGACATATCCGCGACACGCAATGCGGCTTTAAGCTCTTCTCGAGAGCAGCCGCGCGACAGATCTTCCCAGCGCAACACCTTCCTACGTGGATATTTGATGTCGAGCTTCTGCTCTTGGCTAAACAACTACGAATTCCGGTTGCAGAAGTTCCGATACAGTGGCATGAGGTTGCTGGAAGTAAATTGAACGTGATGACGGCGTCGATGCAGATGTTGCGCGACTTGTTGATCGTTAGAGCGAATCATCTTCTGGGCCGGTGGAAGGCTGTTCCGTTAAAGACAAAATCGGAGTAGATTTTGTTTTAGACAGCATCTAGGTATCTTATCGTTATCGACAACTCCCAATAACGTCTTTAACCGCTGTCCGGCAAATGTCTCCAGATGTAGACAAAGTGGAACCCCTCCATACTTCATTGTGTTGCTCCGGCTTGGGCTTGATCCCTATAATCTCGAAAGACAAGCTCAGCGGCGCAGAGTAATCTTTCGCAAAACTTTTCCTCCCTTTTGTTTTCTCCTTTCGATTACTCCAAGTTCGGACAGTACTACAACGTTTACGTCTTTGCCTTGCAGACGAAATATGAAGACAACCTCCAACAGTTCTACTTCTGCTACGCCGCACAAGCACTACTTGTTCTACAATTCTCTTGTCACTATGGCGGCTAAACAAACTTTATTAAACCCGGCACTCTGCGACTGACCCAATATCATGGACTCCTGGCAGTCCAGCTGCTGTCCATGAACGTGATGGATCTCTGAGAAGGCATCACGGTAGGATCCAATAACTTGGATTCAGATTTCAGTTGAATCTCCGGTACAGTCATTTCCCGGAATACAGCCCATTGCTATTACATTCCGTGTTATCGCTATCACTAGGAGTGTACGTACGAGTACCCGTTCGCAAAGGGGTATTAGCTACTTTTATGATAGATGGAACTTCCTGAAATCTTGGGTGGGGTCACCTGTTCTCGTGCGTAGGCCACGCGATCATCGGGCAACGAGGCGAAGTTGAGATTCGATTGATTCATTTGAGTGGCACACAGATAATACAATTGTCAAGTTTCAGTATACAGATATCTCTGTCTGGAGTCTTCAGTCGATGGGGACCATAGCGAAAATTTACACTCACCCTTTACCAAGCCTGCTTGGCTACTCATACAAGTAAGAGCAAAAGAGCACTCGACTACGAATTTCGTCGTCGCATTCCTTTGAATATGGCACGGGTTTAGATATGGGAATTTTCTTTTCAACTATCCGTTTGGAGTCCGCACCTAAGATATCAACTCGTTAAGCACATAATAACCTAAGGACAAAGACCTTTCGACCTCACCAATCAAAGATTCCAGAGGCCATGCATTTTCATCCACGACCTTGGCTGACCGTAGTGCTAAATATCGGAACAAGGTAGTGAAATCCAGCTTGATGTACAAAGTACAGTCAGGAGTGGGATATCCACGAAAGGCGGGGGTAACTTTGCGTTGCTTCGCGCAAAACCTTCCGCAATAGAATATATACTCAACTAAACGCTGTTAGGCACAGGGTTGATGGACGGAGCTTCTGGAAATCAACGGAACTTCCGGCGTTTGTACCGACTGACCACGATGCATACCTGAGCTGCAGCGTGCACCACTTTTCTCTCAGGATAGTGACATTTGCTCACCTTCATTGGTTCTCTTGTATACAGCAAGCTCAGATTGGATCCCGTTAACCTGGGCTGAACTATAACAGCGTCCGGACGGAGGCGATAGAAAGGGAACTGAACCAATGCGTCAATGTAGACGCTCAGTGGCAGAAAAATCTAGCTGAGTGGGGCCATGTATCTGACTATTCTAGTTGAGCGGCAATAGGCATTCAGGGTCGATCTATGTAAGTAGACAAATACTCGATTGCTGATTGGCCAGATCAAAAAGTTGTGGCGACGGAAGCGATCTCGAGATTGCTCCTAGTCCCAAAGTCCTTCCCGTTTCGCTGCATCAATTAGAGAGCGCTTAGATACTCAGCGGTACCCAATCTACTTAGCTAGATTCAGGCCTCTAGAGTCTCTTTCTTATCTCTTATGTTCATCGACCTCGTGTGAGCCCACTCTCATTCATCTGACATTCCTAATCGAGCAAACATATCATCCCACTCAAACAATGTCAGTCTTGAAGTCATGTCTATCGTATCGTGAGTAAAAATTTGAATAACAGCGATTTACCTTGTAGGAACCACATCGGATGTTCATCAATAAGGTGAACATTGCACCGAAGTTCTCCCATTGTGTGCAATGTCACGGGTGGCTATGCATCCGATGATACGGCTTATGGTCGGTTGCCGCGAAGCCAAAAGGCTTTATATTAAGAACTGGAGGCAAAGTTAAATAGACAAGATAACATACAGAGCTTCACCAGATTTCGGCATGATGAAAGACGACAGAAAACTCTACATTCTGTCATCAGTATATTTGCTCCTGTCTGGCGTGTCTGGGCAAGCGACGGCGCCACAGTGGGGCCAGGTGTGTCTATCTGTGCCCGCCGCTCACACAAACGCTTCACTCATGGCCCACCTTCCGCGTCCCAGTGCGGCGGTATAGGCTGGACTGGCCCAACGCTTTGTCCGTCCGGATGGTCGTGCAATGTTATAAATCCATATTATTCACAGTGTCTTCAGGGTGCGGCAACCTCAACCTCAACGGGGGGCGGTGGTGGCCCGGGCACAACGACAACCACCGCTTCCGGTGGTTCCTCGACGCTGGTACCGGGGTATTCTTTCATCCGCGCAGTGGTGAGTTCTACACACCGCCAAATTTACATTTCAGTCACTCACCCGTTGGAACTTACCTTCAAGGAGGAGCCGAATTTCCACAAATACCTTCAGTCGGAAGTTTTGAATACCGCTTCCGATGCTGTTCTCGGGAGCCCAAGCGCGGCAGCTCAGTTTCAGATAACCAATGGGCAATTAATCCAGAATGCCGGTGGAACTCCGCTTTATGCGGTTGTTGAACAAAGGGCTAACTCGACCGTCAAGAAGCTCAAAGTGAGCTGGTCAAAGACTCCCGCAACAGCTGGGACCTTTGTCTTTAGTGGTGACACGGTTGAATGGAGCACTCCAGCAATTTCGAGGCCTCAGAACAACGTCAGTAGCGGGAGTTTACTTGAATGGCGAAACGCATTGTGTGTCTGACGAGGATACTGTTAGGCATGGTTGGTATGCCCAGATGCTCAAGGCCACGCAGATGTCTACATCAATCTCGGACCGTATTCTTACCAAACACCAGCAGGCTGTGCTGACGAAACCATCCATGCATATACCGGTGCGACGGCTACGCCATGACCGCTGGCGCATGGAATGATGTTGATACGGATTCTTCGTTGACAACACGTATTGGCAGAGGAGGACAGGAAAGTGGTGGGCTACCGTGGATGATGACTTCGCCGATTGCAGCAACAATTTTTTAGCTTCTTATCTTCTATCAACAGTATGAAGTTCTCTGCTCAAGGTCTCACGCATTTGTTTGCAATCTACCTTTGGTGAACTTGGAGCTTACAGCAATGATCGATTCAGCTGAGCAGTGCCTGAGCGTCGTCTGTACATGCAAACCTAGATTGTACAACATCAGCGATGACGTGGAGACGATAGCAAGAGCACTGTCTCTACCCGTGAAAATGTAGGCTGTGGCGAATGAAGTCATTACATTCACTTCAAGGATATAGTTTCAAGTTGCATGTTCTTCACCTAAAATCTTCTGTTGTATGTTCGCTTTGGGTTTGTTATATGGTACGATCACGTCCTTCAAGAGTTGAATTTTCAAGTTAGAGGCTATACATAGTAGTCTCGCCAGTGAATCGCAGCCAGCAGCCGGCTTTTTCGTACCCCTGGCATATTGCATGGGACGTCGTGGCACAAGTTTGCCCCTATTTTATCACTAAAAGAAGATAGGGCTTAGGCACTAAGGCAATCGAACTTATAATATTTCTTGTTAGCATAGGATAGCCCCAAATAATCTCCAAGAGCAACAGTCGAAGTTAAGGTTGACTTCGGCACTTCGTCCATGACCAGGCGCCCAAATAACATCCTTGGTTTCCTAGGATACACCTTTTTTTTCTGGCACTTGATTGATTTGTCGAAGGGGGCTTGAAAATATTCGAAACGACGGCAGTTATTCGTTATATATGGGGCACTATTTTTGAAACAGGAAACACACATGTCCGATGGTTTATTTAAGTTAAACAGATCTGGTGACAAAAGAACGGATACGGGTCACATCTCGCGGTTTTGGGATCTAACGAGTGTATCTGGAAGAGATCGTAGCTAATTTCCTTACAAGGGCACATGCTCCAACCCATAATTCGCAGCGAGGATAGCAGGGTCTTTATCCTCGACGTAAACGCATGAATCACCAGTGCTGTTGATTTCATAACCTGGCCTGCATCGGTGGACGTCACATTTACCTCTGACGCAAGATACGTCGGAGACGCCAGTGATAGCGGTACAGTCTTGTCCCTCTTGAGCAAGATCACCGCCGTGAAGAGGAACTGCACAACCACCACCTGAAGGGCAGATCAGTAGAAGTCGTGAGAGCCGTAAAGAGAAAACAAACAGCTCTCGAGTTCAGTCTGGGTGTCAAGGCACTCCCAGGCCCTAGAATTCCAGCCAAGGACACCGCACGCAGTAAGGCCCTTAGGGCACAATTGCTCGGTACCATAGAGAATATCACGCTTGTGGTGTCCACTTGGGCAGCCGTGGAAATTGCCGCACTTGCCATTACATTCCTTGTAGGGCTTTTTGCAAACACACTTGGTGGGTTTGTAGTCGGGATACGGCGTATATCTATTTAAATTGCATCAGCACCATATTTCAGTAAACAAGAAACCCGAAGTTGCTAACCCATCCTTGCATGTAAAGCTACACGGATTGTTGTGCTTGCACTGTGGAACAGAGTGTGGGGGATAATAGCACGTTTTACCAGGACAATCGCGAATCTGGGTGGATATAAGAATCTACAGCAATCGTGATATTTCGCCCTTACCATGTCCGTTAGTATTTCGGTGACCTTGGCTTTTCCGACGAGTCTAGTGGCCGCGACAGCGTGCTCATTCGTCGCTATAAAGTAAGGAAGAGTCGAAACGCAGAGACAAGCGTCTAGAAGCATGCTTTCAACATGTAAATAGCTCGAGCAAGCTGTCAGTGACGACTAACCGATCTTTCCTATTTTGATGTACTTCTTGGGGTTGTGCTTGTCGGGGACTTTCAGATACTCGTCGACTTCACCGCAGGTGTCCTTGGTAAGCTGGCCATTATTACCATGATCGTCATGATCATGATCATGATCATTATGCTGACCCCATCCCAAGACACCGGACAGGAACAGTGAGGTTACGAACGCAGAGCTAAGGTTGAAACGCATTTTGGCCGAACAAATGGGGGGTTGGAGTCACAGAGAGGGAAATAAGATGCCGAATTTTATAGGGTATTGGGTACGCTTTCGTCGATATATTCTTGTTCGGAACAGGGGTAAAACATACGACGCGCCATACCGTAAGTCTGACGTTTGATAGATCCATGTGTTGGTGGTGAATCGGCATGATCTTGATCTATGGGAGAGACGTGAATCTTAAATTAAGGGAAGCGACTCTAGAAACTCATTGAAGCGCAGACCACTTGCAGACCTTTGGCAAATCGAGCCTATAGATAGGGATGTCGTGAAGGGACTCGATCTAGGAGTATTACGGCCAGGCCTTGCTGCTAAATTGAGAGAGCTCTGGCTGGCGTGTACCGGCTTCATTGAGATGCGGAGAGTCAAGGTGATAGCTGTCAGACGTTGCCAAGTGGTGTCGGCGGTTGTATTGCCAAGTAGAGCGCCCTCTACCAAAACGCAACATCCAAAATAGTCCAGCAAGAGTATCAGGCTATTTCAGACCGTGGCCATTACAGTACGTGGCCATTACAGTATAGGGCAAGATTACATCAAAGACCCTCAGGGGCGGATGTTATGCGGTGCCTACTTACATTGAGTAACTCGCTGTGCCTACCAGGAGTACGCGCTTTATATTCGCCTCCGAGTTTGCGGTCGAGATGCAGGGCAGAGCGGTATGTGAATTTTCTGCAGCAGCAGGCAAAGAATCTTGGCCATGTCCTTGGTAGCGAATGATTGAATGATTTATCAAATAATAGACCGTGAGCATAGGGGCCAAGAGATAGCTGGAGAGCGTTGCTGGGATGGCTAGAACCTAGTGATTCCATACAATAATCCATGCTGCTTGTATCAAACCCCGAGTCCTAGCGTATGTCATAGTAGAACTCGTATCTGGCGCTATTCGTCTAGGATCATAATCAGAGACCGGGCTCAGCCTCAGAGGAGGTGAACGGCAAGGGCTTGTTATGGGAACTCTTTTTCTAGACGCCGATGCACAGACGGTGAGCCCTTTGCTCCTACTGGCTTATCGGAAACTGATGAACCCAACGGAGTCGGTCACAGTTGATTAGTGTAAGAAACGATACAGCACGGGAGGATATGGAATCGAAGGTCACAAAGGTGGCAGAGAAGGGGTTTCCAGAGGAAGTTCTTCCTTCAGTCCGTTTGTTATGGTAGGTATTCCATATTGAATATCAGTCGATTTTCATTACACGACACAAGTGGGCTGAAGACTAACGATGACCGAACATTGAACCATATATTTCAGTCGGAATGTGCCCATACTTAGATGGGCAAGCATTTCTTTGTCTATATTGCTAAAGCATGAGAGCCAGTTTGTCGGGTTGACGACGAGATAATCGTGCAGAAGTGAATTTTTTGGCTACGAAAGGAGAGATATACCTGGAGCAGAATCATGGAGTACTGTATTACCTAATGACACGGGACTCTCAAGCATCCCAAACGGAACGATGAGCACTCGCCTGAAGCGTAAGCTGGGCGAGCTCGGTGTAGACACATCCAGCAGGGCTGTGACTGAGTCTTTTGTTCTTGTGAGTCTACTTTGATATCCAAGTTCTGGTCTCATGCAAATATGGACTTTTAGATTGGAACACCGCTTCCACCCCTTGAAAAGTCTAAAGACACTGGAGAGTTCGTACCTCTCTGGAAACAAGATGTGGATATCGCCCTGATTACCACCAGACTTTGCCTCTGACATACTCCTTAGGTTAGGGATGAAAAGGGACGGCGGCGTCTTCATGGAGCTTTCACTGGCGGTTTCTCTGCTGGCTACTTTAACACAGTCGGATCCAAGGAAGGTGTGTGCGTTATGTAGTGCTTTGTGCCACCTCTCCAGTTCTTAAGGCCACCTCAGGATGGACTCCGTCTACCTTCGTCTCTTCACGTAGCGATAGGGCAAAGCAAAAAGTAGCGCGCCCCGAAGACTTTATGGACGAAGAGGACCTTCAGGAGCTGAAAGACAGCCGGAAGATCATTGACACCACCGAGGAGATGGATTTTACAGGCGGTAAGAAAGAATTGAACGACCCCGAAAATGAGTAAGTTCCAGCTCTCTGGCAGGTTTCACATATCATGGATCTCTGCAGTTCTATCACTTCTGTACTCGAAGCTTCCTTACTTCCTCCACCCACGGAATCCGTTGGCGCACGCATACTCAAAAAGATGGGATGGAGGCTCGGTCAAGGCATTGGTCCCCGTGTTTCCCTCAAAAAGAGGAAGATGCAAGATCTACAATTATCTCACGGAGGGAGAGTTCCTAGCGACCTGATGGATATCCCGGATGATGACGAAGAAGCAGCAAAGCACACTTACGCGCCTCGAGATACTCCGTTACTGATAGTGCCAAGGAAGGATAATTATCATGGCTTGGGTTACGATCCCGGTTTGGGTCTTCAGGAGATCGTGAGCGGCAAGAGTAACTCAGCTGGTGCAAAAGGGCCTCAACTTGCGGGTACGTCGCGCCAAAGTTCTAATGACGTAACTAGCGTTCCTGAGACTTGCTCAGCTGGTTTTGGTCTGGGCGCTCTTAACGATGCAGAAGACGACGATTTGGATGTGTACGACAGCGCGATCACAAATGGCGGGCGACGCGTTGCGTACGATATAAATGAACGGGACGACAACGACACCGTCACGATCAGCAGCAGGTCAGAAAAAGGTCAGAAACGACGAGTTGTGAGTCTGCTCGGTGTGTATTCTCAGTCTCATTTTTTTGACGTCACAAAGCAACCAGCGACGTCAGCTGCGCGAATGCGAGATGGTCGGCCTGTACTAGATGGTTTTGTTTTGTCAGATCAGCCAGTTGCTGAAGACCGATGGTGGGATCCTGTGATATCTGTCCAAGTCACAAATTCAACTTGCGCATTCCAGGTTTCCCATGCCAGAGATTCCAAAAGGTTGGACCCCCGATCCGCACCGTGTTTGGGATAAATATAAAGACAAGGAGAATGCACCTCCCCGCGCAGATCCCCATGAAAGGTGGAACTTAAAGATCACAGCAAATGAGGTCTGCATCAATTTGAAACGGAAACTACTATGATTCTGATATGCATTCTAGCGCGGAGCTATTCTCGGCGAAACCCCCCTTCCATCAGCCCCGCGTTCTGTCTTTGACTACATGTCTAAAAAGGATCGCGAGAGGCTACAGAGCATCGCCGCAAACAGAGCTAGTCAACCGACATCCTCTTCGCCAGGGTCTACCACAGACGCAATCAAAACACTGCGGACAGAGCCACATGTTGCTCAAGCCGCCCTGCGAGGATTTCAGCCTTTCTCCGCTGACCCAACAAAGCAGTCGCGGTACAACGCCTATCTGAATTCCCAACTCGGTGGAGAAGATGCAGGTCCACCTTTGCAGCCTCTTCCAGGCCAGCGGGTCGACGCGTTCAACAAAGAGTTAGAGGACTACGCCAAAGCGGCGTTGTTGTTCAAGCCAATGTCTACAGCTATGGCAGGACGGTTCACGAGCGCCGCCGTTGTAGAACAAGCGCCCAAGATTCAAGTAGGTTTACATACCCCGTCACACGAGAAAGGGATCAAAGAGGAAGAGGAACTGAAGGAAAAGAAGCAAGAGGAGAATGTGAGTCCCAAGGTGCATGCGGCAAGGATGGGGATGTATGGCCCGATGACACGAGAGACAAAGCCGTGGCAGCCTGTGAAGTTATTGTGTAAACGATTTGGTGTTCGTGATCCTAACCCAGAGCCGGAGGTGGTGGTACCGCCTGCGGCGGCGCCAGGTTCCAATTGGCAGGAGCCCGAATACCCGATGGAGGCTCCAAGTGGTGCCGCGCCGGGTGCAGGAGGAGATGCGTCCGAGTCGAGCAGCAGGAGGAAGGATATCTCGAATGTAGGTTTAGGAGAGGATGACGATCAGGGAAGAGACACTCTAACCTATGAACGGCCGACGATGGATGTATTCAAAGCTATATTCGCCAGCGACGATGAGGATAGCGAGGATGAGAAGGACAAGGACGATGACGATACCAAAGAGGATTTAGCCCCGCCCACGGTTACCTCCACCTCTATAGGTCCCGAGGCTGCCGCGCCGCCAGATCCACCGACATCCGTTACACCGAAAGAAACCGAACCTATGGACTTGAGCACATTTAAGCCGACATTTATTCCTCGCGAGGGTAAAGCTAAGAAAGAAAAGGATAGTGAAAGGAGCGGTGATAAGGATAGGGAGAAAAAAGAGAAACGCAAGCGAGAGAAAGAAAAGCGAGCAACACTGTCCTTTGCTGTGGATGAGGACGGGACGGAGGAGCTTGCGATCAAGCCTTCCAAGGATCGACCACCAAAGAAGAAGAAACAGAAGAAGGAGAAAAAGAAACGAGACGAAAACAAGAGCTTGGATGACGAAAGTATGTGGGTGGAAAAGCCGACAGCGGATGCAGTGAAGGATCTAGTGCTACCTGTAGCCCCACCGTCTTTAGGGAGCGAAGATACACTAGGTTCTGCTGGGCCGCTGAGGGGTCGCAAGCGGGCGGTGGACTTTTTGTAATCTACGCACTCATAATTGGGGAATGGTAATATTCTTATCACGAATATTGGCTACGTCTGAGTACTGAGTATGCGTAATCGACACCCCCTTGAATAAGGCACATCTACTCTTCATCTTCATTCTGTTCTAGCTCAATCTCAGCCTCACTCTCCTCAGCTTCACTTGGCCATGCCTTTTCATCGTCGTCAATCTCATCAACGTGCCTCGCGTTAGTACTATTACTTGTACGGCCCACAGGTTCATCTTCGCCTGACCGTCTCCTCTTCTTCCCAACTTGCTGTGGCTCCTGCTTCTCTCCTTCCCCATTCTCCTCATCCCCATCGGCAAGCGTCACACACGTTAGCCTCGTCCCATTTGAATCATATACAGCCACGGGCGAGATCTCAGGGGGCTCAGTATCCAGTTCTTTGCCGGTGTTAATGTGATCGTCTGGCATGGCAGCAGGTACCATGGCCATATCATACACATGAATTTTTCCATCAGAAGACACGGTACACACGATCGTTGTTTCTGTCCGCCCTGTATGTGAAAGTGATGAGGTCAAAGGAAGAGTCGGAAGTTCGACCTCAAGGGTCTGCACTGCCTTCACACTGATGAGATAAACGTTAGATCAATTATCGTAAAAAGAGTGATAGTGCTTCCTTACCGATTTGTGTGCCCCTTCATAAGAGCGATAATTTTGGGCTTGGCCTCTCGTCCTGAAGGTAGAGATACATCGTACACGGATAGATTTTTATCCTCTGCAGCTGCAAGAAGCACCTCGCCCTCTCCCAAAACACGTTTGCAAAAGAGGATGTCATGTAGGCGTGAGGGGTGATTGATGGTATGTAGGAGTTCCATATTCTTGTTGATACGCGGTTGCTTTCAGCGCTTGGAAAGATGGGCTAAGAGGTTCGTTACGTACGGTGTCGTAGATATCGATCGTCGAACCAGTTTGAACGGCGAAAAAGGAGCCGTCAATTGACCATCTCACGATCTCTCCCTCTGATAGGGGCAAACAAAGCAGAAATGATGAGATGAACATAAGGACGCAAGTGAAACGGCAACGCAGGACTGTACCTTTTCTGAGCTTCGTGCTCGCGCGCCCCTTTCCTCGCATAAGGTCCCACATGCGAAGCGTCCTATCTCTTCCCACCGAGAGTGCAACTTTTCCAGACGGGTGTACTGCGATAGCGTTGACGCGCGCTTTGTGGCCTTTGAGCGCACGCAAAACACTCCAATCGCGTGCCCTGAAAAGACAGAGCGAGCCATCTTCCGAGGCGGAGAGAAGATGGGAGCGAGAGGGAAATGTGAGATGGGTAATCGATCCTGTAGCATGTAGATACCGAATGATTTTGTGCTTGATAACTGCTTCTCTTTGGTGCTTACCTTCGTGGTGCATCAATCCGCCGATTTCTTTTCTTCTCCTCAAATCCCATACTTTGATGATTTCATCCGCGCTACCCGTAGCGAGCCATTTTCCTCCTGAAGGCGACGCCGCAACGGCTTTGATACACGAGACGTGAGCGGGGAAGATGAAGATTGGAGTCAGGACGATGGTGTACGGGTATGATGGTCTCGATTCCGTTGTGGTTGATCCTTGTGCTGGATTAGCGTTCGTGCTTAACGTGGAGGCAACGCCGATAGTTCCATGAAGGCCGTAGAGGAGCTTCTCATAGGACCCCGCGACAATTTTAAAAGAGCGCGGTAGATTAGTGGGTGGAGGTTTTTTGGGCGCAACTGTGAAGACTGGAGGATTATATCTTGCAGATTCACCTCCCTCACCTTCCTCTTTCTCACTTTCCGATGAAGGATCGGGTTCCTTTTGCCTAGGTTTTGCATTTTGTTTGCTTTGGTAGCTGGCCTTGCTAGATTTCAATATCCCGGGACGCTGAGTTGCACCATTGACTTTCATGCTAAACTTTGGTCGGGAAGTTGGATCCCGATGCTGCTTTTCGTGTGATACACCTGTACTCGATACACCTGTTTTCGTTGGTTCAGCGGCATGCTTCACTATTCGAAGTTTTTTGTGGGGCCTTGATGGACCATTGCGTTGTGGCCCGACCATCGTTTGACGAAAAAGAGAATTATGTATCGGAAATCGGAAGCAGAAAAGAAATACATTCAAAAGTTGTTGACGTTGTCCAAAATATAGACTTATTCTGTATCCTCGCCATCCTCGCCATCTTCGCCATCTTCGCCACCCTCGCCATCTTCGCCATCCTCGCCATCTTCTGTATCATCTGCATATTCTACCTCATCTGCGCCCTCTGCGCCCTCTGAGTCCCCGGCCTCTTCTTTACCCACCGGGATGCTTCCCCCTAACCTTTTTGCCTTCTTTCTCTCTATCAAAAGCTCGCCTATCTCATTCCATTCGTCTTCCTCATCACCTGTATTCCTAAATTCATGGACTGGGTTGCCGTCATAAACATCGTAAATATCCTCTACATTCGGGAAGATGTCGAAAAGGAAATCGGCTGCCAGCTGTGCGTCATCGACAGGTGACATTATTACGCCAAGGCGATTCAACTTGGTACCTTGGATAAAAGTCCCTAACCCCCGAGGGACCTCATTCGTGTGCGCAGTGAATCCCAGATCAAGTTCCACCAAAAAGGGACAGTTCCGAGCAAAATGCGCGAGACATGCAATCGTGGTTTTAAGCGGACCAAGGTAATTAGCTGCATGATCAATCAAGCTAAATGACTCGAGCAGAGGCAGCGCTTTTGTTATTTTTTCCAGGTCTTCATCCAAGGTGTCAAACCCTCCTACAGTCACAATACGGAGCTTGGTGAGCATTGTAAACTCGCATAATATCAAGATTGCAGCGCGAGGTATTGAAACTGCCCTCCTGTCGTAATCATGGCATTCAGTTCCTTCAAGAACGTCAAACTTCTTCAACGAACTCGAAAACTTGCTGACAGGTTGGAAGAAGGTGAGCCAGTCCGCTTTTGTAGACGGGACGGAATTACTGATATCGATGTCCAAATCCTGCATGTTACGTGTAGAAAGACAATCGAGGAATCGGGCAACATTCGGAAGATTGCTCAAGCCAATCGATGCCTTTTCCAACACAGGACAACAAGGGGTATCTTCTCCTGTTTGACGCATCACATCCTGAATTCTATCGTCGGATGGAACGATGGAAGTAAATTCGAGGTCTCGTAGTGAGCCCGAATGGCTCATCACAACTCGTAAAGCCTCGAGCGCGATCGCACCAGAACGAAATCGATGCAGATGGTGCCAATGGGATAATGCTGCTAGAGTAACACGATTTTCCGGAATTTCGCCATACAACTCGAAGGAGGTGACACCTGGCGATCGTTGCGCAAAGTCCTCCATCGTAGAAGCATACGAAATTGACGCGTCATCCGAGTGCAGAGACAGTCTGAAGGTAGTCAGACGTTGAGAAGAAAATAGATTTATGAATCTAGCCATCCATTTCTTGTCAAGCATGGCGGATTGTAGATTTGGGAACAGCTTGGTATCGACCTCTTTGGAAATCAGCTGCAACATCTCCCAAACATCTTCAGAGGTGTATATGGAGGTGCCACGCTCGTAAATTCCAAAGTGCCGCACCATATACGCGTATTTATAAATGGTGATAATGTCCGACTGCGACACAGGACGTATGAGTCGCTGCATAAAAAGTGTTACACGTACAGTTGCTTGAAGGCTGTCAGGCATTAAAAACCCACCAGCTCTAAGCCACGACGGGTGGCGCGTGTCTCCCACATATCTCTTCCTAAGCATTTCACGATTGGAACTAAGTCGGGAATGGATTTCCAAAGTCTCGCAAGCGCTGGCTCGCAAAAAAATCGACAGGTTTGTGCCAGAGCAAAGAACTGTCTCGAGTCCGTATATGTCAACTCAATTTCATCGTAGACGCGTTGGACGATTTCTGGAATGAGGAGGCAGCGATGCATCCTGAACAAAGTATATCTTGCGGAGATAGGATCGTGGTGGCAAACTGATAATCGTGGGACTGGGGATTGAAATATTGCCGCTTATTGAGCATTCCACACACAACGTACCTTCTGAATGGATTTATCACCGGGAAACATAGCCGTGACTTGCAATTGTGCCGCCAAAGTCAAGGTCAAGTCTTATGTACTATACCCCTTATGAAAGAACAACATCGTCACCAACACTAAGAGCCATTCAAATCAACAACAACTGTCAAATTCCTCCCCATATCCATCAGGGTACTGAACCCCATGCTACATACTGGGGAGACAAGATTGATTGCGTGAATGTCGTGCACGAACTAACATCGAATCTTCCATGTCCTTGTGCTGGATTAGCGTTCGTGTTCAATGTAAGGGCAACGCCAGCAGCTTCTTAAAGGCCGTAGAGATGCTCCTTATAGGACCCGGTTGATATTCAAAAAAAAAAAAGCTTTGTATATCTGAGTTTGACGCCGAGTCGCGCTGTATCTCGATTTTTGGAATATTCTTAACATCAATCTCATGGAGATCTGTAGCACGCGGTTACTCACGACGACTGCGTATACAAAGGAGTCTTGTACCGCATTGGCGTACTGTGTTTCTGTGATATGATCAACCGCAGTAGTATACCTTCATGGCATTACGATCTCCGGTATAGCTTTGGCAGACCACCCACTACCATAGATGATATCATCCTTGATCAAGTTTGCGCCGGGCAGCCGTCACCCTGTCATTCTGATAAGATTGACTTGAAGAACCCGTTCTCGTCTTCTCTCTTATTCAATGGACCTCATGGTCTCAAGATACCTCCGAAAACGCGGTAAATGATATCATTGAAACGACAGTGATAGCGATGTTATAGCAACAGAAGTCCCTTATCTTTAACCAACAAAAGATAACTGAGGGTAGATTACGATTGTACTGGGTTGTTCTCCGCAAAGTACTCGTGCGAGTCAGCGTTATCAACAGCCTGGGCGGGGCTAGAGATTGCAAGCTGCCTGCATCCCGATTGACCATAAACATGGTCATCTGTACCACCATTCCTCGTGAAATGAGACGACTCGTGGATGAGAGTCCCGGCCTAATTATGTCACTGTAAATCAGAAAATGGCCTTGCAAAATTAAAAAGCACATACCTTGGAGTCAGTGCCAGTTGCGGGCGCTTGCCAAAAGGCGCCACAGAGGGTGACGACACCAAACTGGGAAGGGTTGACAAATGCGTATGTACCTGGGTCTGTGCAAGTGCAGTCAAATGTGTACGAAGAGAAGGTATTGCTACTGATTAAGCTGAAGTGGCTTTGTACAGTCGAATGGCGCGCGGAGGTGTATGTTCCAAACCAGGTAGTGTAGCGCGTGGTGGCAGAAGTATGAGAGTTCAAGTAGCTAGAAAATCACAAATTAAGCAACATCCTTTGTAGAGAAGCGAGGACAAGTAGCTTACGAAAGAGCACCCGAGGCATAGCTTTGAGCGTTATTAGCAGCGGTGTTGAGAGCGGACTGTTGAGAAGACGAGCATCCACGGAAGGTCGCACGCTTGACCTGAGGCCGGCGGACAACAGCAAGCTTTCCAGTAAGCTTAGATGCGTGTGCCTCGGTCTGAGCGTAAAGAGGAACAGGCTTGTTCTCCGAGTTTACGATATAGAATAGGTTATTTGCCTCTACAGAGTAGGTGCCCTCTCCAGACTTGCTAAAGTCATAGGCCTCAGAAACTGCTCGTTGCGTAAGCATTTGAGCAGAGTGCATGATATGCAAGGTACATACGGTCGTGCTCAATCTCAATGGATTGGCCAGGGGGAAGGACAGTAATAGCATCTTTGCCAATCGCAGCCGCAGTGGATGGGACATATTTCGCTTTAATACCGGTAAAATCTGGAGTAGCACCTTGAGCGTCGGTAATCCTGAAAGTATTGGCAGCCATTTTGGAGAGGGGAGAGCGCGGGTCGTTTAGGATGGTGAGGATCTCATCTCCGGTATTGGTGATGGTTGCTTTGACTTTGAAGTTATCGACATCTGTCACGGCTTCGGGGCCTAGATATCGGAGAGACCAAACGTTCGTCATGATGCTAGGGGTGGACGAAGATTCACATACCAGCAACTTTGAGAAAGAGGCCAGGTGCAGCCGAGACGGCAGCTGCGGAAGCAACGAGCGCAATCAAGGTAGCACGAAGAGAGCTCGAGAACATGACAGAGAGTGGTAACGGGGGAAAGACCAAAGGCCAGTGGTTCAACAGCAGGTTGGGAGGATCTAATTTATACCCTAAGTTTCGCCAGTTGGATCACTAGTTGAGCAGGAATGTTGTAATCACGCGGAAGTGGTTGTTGAACAGAACAGGTGGAATGCAGATAGATGCGCGTGTTGGGCAGCAACAGATGATCATGATTCACGTGGAGAAACCACTTCTCATAATGCATCATTGCAAGAAGAAAACTGCCACGCTATTGAAATGAGTAGAATCCCCGTAGGCTAGCTTATGGTGTTGTTAAAGTTATTTTTGGGCGGCCGGGTTATCTTAGCGAATCGTGGGTCAAGTGATACGTGGAGTGGATCTGCAAAATGCGGAATAGAGCTAGAAGCTCGTGAATCTTTGTTAACGAGTGCGCAACGTGCCATGTTGCTGGTGGAGATCAGATACTATATACAATATCAGGTGCTGAGGAAGGTCAGAATGATGAGATAGATTGGATCAGCGCGTTGACAAAGGAACCTGCCATACCAACTTCAGATGGGCTTTCTGTGCGCACCCGAGTTAGCCCTCATGTAGCATAATAGCTGTGGTGATCGAATGGAATTCGAACCTCGTTTGGGGGACCATCTGATCATATTTGCATCAGGTTTCAGCGGGATATATGGATAGGTCCAGGAAGTCAGACGGGACAAGCTACTACTGAATGACGAGCAATTCTGGGTAGTGTTAAAGTTGTGGGAAGAGGAAGAACTGAAGCGCGGTGCACAATTGAATTGAAAGTTGAAAGTGAGAAGCGCCGTCACATGTGGTCCGGGAGGAGTAGAAGTTGTTGCGTCTTCTGAGATGAGATGAGTACAAGATGATCAAGGACCAGCTGAGATAGTACGATAAGTAAATAAATTGGATAATTACGTAAATCACTTTTAGACAATTCCATGCAGAGGAGTGCGCCGCGCGCCCACAGACTCTTCTCATCGTCGCGACCCGCCACCGCACTCGACTCTACGACATGTCGTGCACGTATAACAGCTTATAATCCACAAATCAACGCAGTCGTTCGTACTTCCTCTCCTTCATCTTCTCCTAGTACCCCGCCATCGCACATTGCACCCCTTCAAGGAAGGCCTATAGCCGTTAAAGACTCGATATGTACGAAGAATATGCCAACCGGATGTGCATCCACTATGCTCAAAGGTCTGTAGCTCGCGTCGAATGGCCAATCTCCACTTTTATTGATCACTCCCGTAGACTTTCACCCACCGTACGATGCAACTGTTGTAAAGCTGCTGAGAGAAGCTGGTGCAGACATATTGGGAAAGACTAACTGCGACGAGTTCGGCATGGGGTGCGTTTTTCTATTTGTCTCCTACGGTGTATATTTCACTTCCGTTTTCCTGACAATGGACAATAAAAACTAACAGATCTCTGAATGTACATTCCATCCATGGACCTGTCGTCAATCCAGTAGGATCTGAGGCACACTATCATCACGCCTCCACTTCTACTGCCACCGTCGCGGCGACATCTGCTCCGCGTTCTGCAGGTGGCAGCTCAGGTGGGAGCGCGGCTGCTGTCGCCGCAGGAATGTGTCGCGCGTGAGCATCGTTTATCATGGAAATCTACCTCCGCTACAATAATGTTCTTCGTTTTTCCAGTGCACTTAGCACAGATACGGGTGGGTCGACGCGTCTTCCTGCGTCTTATTGTGGTATTGTTGGGCTTAAGCCGTCTTATGGCCTTTTGAGCCGGTGTGTTGTACTATTGCGATAATTTGGATATCTGACAAACCCGGCCTCTTGGCTATGGTCATGTCACAGATGGGGAGTCGTCTCTTTTGCTGACAGCCTCGACTGCGTGGGGATTATGGCAGGAAATATCGGGGATGTGAAAGATGTTTTCGGTATGCGTTAAATTCTGACATCCTTTTCTCCACAACATTGATAATGTCGATTTAAAGATGTGCTGAATGTGCATGACGATAAAGATCCGACGTCAGCTCTGCCAGAGACGCGTCGTTTGGCGTATGAAACGTGTCAACGTCGTATAGAGAGCATTCGGTGGGAAGGTCGCAGGATGGACGGGTTGAAGGTTGGGATTCCACAGGTAATGTTACTTCGTCTATCGAACACACGACGACGACTGAAAATTATCCAAGGAGTATTTCCCGGCGGAGATGAGCCACACTGTCTTGGATCCTCTACGCGATGCAATAAGGGGCTTAAAGCAAAAGGGAGCACAGATTATTCCTGTGTCGATGCCGATGACGGGGTATGCGTTGAGTGGATATTATGTCTTAGCCAGCGCGGAGGCGAGTAGCTGTTTGGCGAGGTATGATGGGGTCCAGTATGGTGCGACGCTTCGACACTTTGTCTTGTTACGGGCTGATCTACATCATAGGCTTGAACGTACCTCTTCCACAAGGAGCGGATCTATCGACGATGAGTGTAGGAGATATTTATGCATATTCCAGGACAGCAGGATTTGGGAAAGAGGTGCAAAAGAGAATCTTGTTGGGTACATATGCTTTGACCGCAGAGTGAGCTCGAAGGTTTTTTTGAATTATGTTCTACTGACTTGGAGAACCCCAAGTGCGTATGACAATTATTTCCTTCAGGCGCAGAAGATAAGGCAACTAGTAAAAAATGATTTTGAGAGAGCATTTAAGCACGTCGATGTGCTTCTACACGCCTCTTCTATCCAGACTGCGCCTCTGCTAGCGGAGGATCCTGATAATGACGCGGATGTGTACGTGCAGGATGTATTGACCGTGCCTGCATCGTTAGCCGGTGTGCCCGGGCTCTCGGTGCCTGTTTTCGGCAGCAGCGGAGACGGCAACTTGCCGGTTGGGGTGAGCATTGTTGGCGATTGGGGCTGGGAAGAGTTGATGTTCCGTGTCGGAAGTGATATTACATAATGTTCCCGAAAAAAATATAATTATTTCATGTTGCTTCCTGACACTCATGAACGTAGCCGCGCTGCTTCAAGACTCACCGTCTGATGACCACCAACGGCGTCAGCAGCAACAGCAGCAGAATCGTCAACAACAACAACAACAGCAGCAGCAGCAGCAACAACAACAACCGCCTCCGCCGCCATCACAGCAGCAGCAGCAGCAGCAGCAACCACAACAACAGCAATGGACTCAGCAACAACAGCAACATCGCTCACGAGGATCTTCGACGCCCATAATCAGTGGGCATCGTCTCCCACCGCCACCAGTTTCACCTGCTATGGCTTCACTAAGGCCATTGGATAACCAGATTCCTCCTACAAGCGCTGGGAATGTCTGGGGAACAAATCCGGCCTCTTCATTGGATCGCGAACGAAACCCGGCACCTTCGTCATCCTCGTGGCAGGATAGAGATAGACGTAACAAATCACCCATTCATCATTCATCAAACAATGTTCTAACGAATTTACAAGATTCAAATCATGTTCCCCCAACGACGACAGCCACGGCTACAACTGCCCCACCACCGACAGCACCGACAACGAGCAACCGAGAACAACGAAGAGCGGTCGCTTCGCCAAATACGGCTAGGGAGCGGGTACGAGATCGGGTCAGAGATCGCGACCGTGACCATGACCGTGACCATTTTCCTTCTTCGATTCCACATCACGTGAGAGCCGTTGAGCCGCCTTTTTTGAGTTTGTCGCCTCCTGTCGCCGTCCAGAGACAATATCAGCAGCAAAAATTTCATACTGGGTTCGTGAGCAGGGTCGGAAGCCCTTCGAGAGCTGAAAAAGAAAAGGAGAAGGAACGAGAAAGGGAGAGAGAAAGGGAAAGGGAAAGAGAAAGAGAAAGAGAAAGAGAAAGAGAAAGAGAAAGAGAACGGGAAAGAGAACGGGAGAGGGAGAGAGAAAGAGAAAGAGAACGGGAAAGGGAAAGGGAACGGGAAAGAGAACGGGAAAGAGAACGGGAAAGGGAGAGGGAAAGGGAAAGGGAAAGGGAAAAGGAGAGAGAAGCTCAGGACTTACACGACGGCACAAGGTGGACAGGTCCAAGCTATCTTCATCACCATCACCACCATCATCCTCGTATCGGGAATGGTTATCCAAATCAAGATTTATCTTATCATCCTCCACCTGTTACCGCGAGTATAGACGGCCGCATCGACATGCCCTCAGCTGCTACCCACGAAAGGCTAGTCACAGGTGCGGGCCCAGATACGAAGGCGGATGCTCGGGTGCCAGCGGGAGCCGCAGATCCAGAACCAGAAATAGGACGAGAGGTGGAGCAAGATTCAGAACCGGTCATAGCAAGGGTTACCTTACACTTGGGGACATTCATTTACCCAAATCTTCCCTTTCCCTATTTCTTCGATGTTGGCATGAGGTTGAACGAGAAGGAAAAGAAGTCGGACGGCGACGGTAGTGTGAAACAAGAAAGTGACGAGTGGACTATGCATGTCGACCGTCCAAGATCATCGGAGAATATCAAAGTATCGCCACCATCTACGACATTACCCCCTGCCGTGGAAGACTCTAAGAGCTCGGAGAGTAACAAGGAGTACGAAAGGGGACGCAGAGAGCACAACTGGGAAAAGGCTCGAAGCGCTGCTGCGAGCCCACGAGAACGAGAAAGGAATCCTCATGCAATGGCACAACACAGAGGCAAGGAAAGCGACTCACGGGAAAGAGAAAAGCCCTCTTACTCGGACAGAAAAGCAGACAATGCAGCGATCATCGCTGGTGGCTCGCGGATTCGCTCTCAGGCCAAAACGCATGTAGTTGACACGGAAACTCGCCTTACGGTCACCATACCGAATGCGCACATCCCCGTGGAACGTCCTGCCAAGCTGAGGATTTGGGGTGGTGGGTTGCCCCTCCTATCCTCGACACGACTTGAAGGCACCATTGTGAACTCTTTGACGAAAGTTCCGTCAGTGCCAATATCACGCGCAGGAAGTAGGCGCATATACACCGATGACTCGGACCTCTTTCTGTGCGCCGTGCACTCTGGGTGGGCTACCTGGAGCGGTGCTAAGAAGGCGAAGGCGGAGGGGAAGGATGTAAGTATTGTCTTGAGGGTATTGAGGTGTGTTGGAGGTGGTCGGGGTGAGGATGGGGTTGGGGCTCCTGGAATCGAAGTGTATGGGGGGACGGAAGAGGTCGTTGGAAGATTTCTCGGCGGCTGGGGGGAGAAGTATAAAGGAAGCGGGAGCGGAGAAGATGAAACAGTGGAGGAAGGAGATGACGGAAGGAGTATGATCAGTGCAAGCTGGGGAATCGGCCATGACGGGAGTGCCGTTGAAATTATAGATTTTCAATTTGTCGATGCAAGTCTTTTTTCTTTGCATTTTTCTTTCGTGGATCTAAATCCAGGCTTCAAAATTAGAAAGGGGGGTGCACTTCTCTTCGAGGTCTTCGTAATCGTAAACAGAGGCTTTCTGAATATCACGAACGTCGTGCGCAAGTTTTCGGTCTTCCTCTAAGGCCAGTCATCGGTCGCAAACGGAGGCGCCCTTGGGACCGATCTGTGCGGCCGCATCAGCCCCATTACCCCCATCGATGGGCGGCGAATGCTACCGCGCTAGATACCATTTGGGAACAGCTCGAAGAGGTAGAAGAAGAGAAGAATGTGGCGACGTATCATGGAGATCCGGATGAGGACATACAGATGAACTTCCAGACTGTTGTTTTTGGTTTGGGGCCTGGAGGGGATGTTCAAGCTGGGTAGGAGCAACGTCTTCTCCTGATATATTGTTACTCAACGCAGATGTGGTTCAATCCCTAATTCAGGTTTAAGTACGACCCCGATACTCTCAAGGAGATCTTATTCCCCTCGTCTTCTTCGTCTTTTATCCATCCACCTCCGAAGAAAAGACGACGTCTATCAGATCTCGAAGACGTTGCAGAGTCAACCGCTACCCCAATGGCTATGGATGTCGATGGCAATCTTGACGAACCACCTGCCGTCTTGTCTGTGAGGTCGATGATACTCGAGACCACAAAAGAGAGCTATCTCTTGTCCCCGAGTGTTGGGTGTGTTGTGCCAGAATATGATATCTCGCTCGTGCTGGAGGACGATGGCGTCGTCGTTGAAGAGGAAGTACCTCAGGCAGGTGGAGGTATAGAACAGCCTCAACCTGCGAATGGAAACTCTGCAACGATAGTAGCCGTTGCCGTTCCTTCCGCCGTTGTCGAGGCGAAGAGTGGCGAAGAATACCAAAAGCCTTCCTCTAATGATCGTCCTTCCCCTTCAGACACCCTTCCACTACAAACCGATATATTACCACCTTTACCCACTAACGCTGCTGCCTCTCTCTCTGACAAGTCCCACATGCAAGAATCATCCGATGGCTCAAAAAGCCAAATGGCAACTAATCTACCAAGCCGTAACCGAACGCCTGAAATTACCCTTCCTTCACCTGCCCCAGCTGCTGCCGAGGCTACCCCATCTGTTGCCACGACCATCGTTCCCGTCGACGCGCCAGAAGAAAAGCCACCGCCAAAACAATTGCTCCTGCAAACTCTTCAACGCAATCTAGGAGCAGACATGTTTAGGTTTACAAAGGAAGGCGTAAATGTGGCTGACGATGGGCTGAACGAAGATTCATCTGTTGGTGATAATCCAGACTCGAATATGCGCACAAGGACGGAATGGATAGTGCACGTCAAGCGGTGGAAATGGGGACCTGAGGGACAAGGGGTTTAGTTTTACTCTTTCGAACGCTATTCACCAATGCTGACTATATATTACTGTTGTACAATTTATGTAAACGGCTATCTACATGGTCGAATCTTGATAATGATATAATTCAGCGCAAAAAGAGGCTCGAGCCCTCAATGCGCGGCAAGTTGCGCCCATTTTTCTGATGTCTTTTTCGAAAAAGGAACACGGCGCTGTTAGAGCTCTACAACCATAAGCTTGCCAGCATGCACCCTTGTTTACTGATTCCTGAGATTGTCCAGCGGATCGTCGACGAGGTTGAACGTATTTACTCGGACTCTTGGGCGAGCAGGCGCTGCGCCCAGCTGTTTGTCCTGGCTCAAACCAGCCAAATTTTTCTCGAACCCGCACTTGGAAATCTTTGGAGGTCCATTCCCGACATGTTCCCGATAGTACAATCAGCCGGTCTAGACATCTGGGATAAGTACAGGCAGGTCAGTGCTCTAGTTCATCGTAATGTGCTTATCTACCTATCATACACTCCTCCGCAGCAATTATCTCGTCCTATATCTCCTCGTGACACCGTCACAATGAGGAAATACGCATCCCGGATGCGAAGCTACGGAAGCTTTATTCCGAACTTTCCACGCACTAGCGATTTTGAGACGCCTCAGTCATGGGAAACGCTGCAGCGCGCTTTTGGAACTACCGTCCTCTTCCCGGATTTGCGAAGCTTGAGTATCCGGGATCTGGAGACCGTAAATAACCTTACGCTATTCTCTGCGGAGAATCTAAGCCATATCAGCATATCAACCAGTCGGATAACAAAGTCACAATTTCTATTGCTGATGGACTTCTGTGCCCGGTCTACAGGGCTCACCTCCCTCGAACTCAGCTGATCAGAACATCTCAACCATTGGACGAGCAACAATCGGTTGTTGCACTTGCGGCAATACCCTACTGGCCCAAGTTGTCTGTGTATGAGTCAAATCATGCCACCGTCGATGCTTTACAAGCACTTTCCCATTATTCAAGCTCGCTTCAACGTCTTACGCTCTTTGACTTTGTTCTACCCAAGGACGATTCTTCTTTAAGGCTGTCATCTCCGGCGCAAACCCATACTCCAATCTTCCCCGAGTTTAAAGAATTAGCTATCACCGTTGAAGGAAGCTCTCATGCTATCCAAACCATCCATTGCTTTGGGTCAAGTCCCGCTTTGAAACAGCTGTCTGTCATCATTCGCCGAGAGGAATCGTCACAGGCAAAGCCCTGGCTAAGCTTACTTCGAGCCATCAAAAAGTTTTCGAATTCTCTGCATGAACTTAGAATAGTGAGGAGACCCGCCTCTCTGGTGTCTATATCGGAAAGCGAGATTCAATATCCAAAGACTTCTTCCATGAGCTTGCATTTGAATTCAAGGCCCTCACTAGTGTCGATGTCGGAAACTTGAGGGGTTTTACCATCGTTGATCAAGACATTAAGCACGTAACAGAAGCCTTACCGCTGCTTGCAACATTTGCCCTCCGCCATGATGGAACTCCTCGTGATGGAGTTTCCCTTGAGCCGACGATAGCGTGTCTCGTTTTCTTCGCAGATAACTGCCCTTTCTTGTCGCTTGTTCACCTCAACTTTGATGCGCGGGCAAACCAAGTCCCTCCGCGACGTTTATGGCCTTCCACCCGATCCTCTAATTTGAAGTCACTCAGTTCATACTATTCGCCCATTGACGATACGCGGCTCGTGTCGAGCTTTCTCTTAGACATTTTTCCAAGTATACAATCAATTGTCTACTGGTCTAAGACAACCGATCAATATGAGAAATTATGGCACGAAGTAGGAGTACAGCTGCGGCAATCACAAAAGGAAGGTCAGGACGTGGGCCATCAACAAGAAGGGAGATGCACTGTACATTAAAATAATCTGTTATCATTATGCAAGCTATCAAAGATACACCAGAGTAATAAAGACGCTATAGCAACGCCTGACGATACAGCATACTATAAGTGCGACATCTGCCGCGATACCTACTTTTTGTCAGTTCTTTGACTCCTTTCTATCACAGGTGAATCCACATCTTTACCTAAGTCTCTCCCTCTAACGACTTCCACATGGTTCAAGCCTCAAGAGTTAACTATTAAAACTCCTCCCGGGTCGCCGCGAGTACAATCTCCTCCTTGCCAGAGCCATAGTCCCAATTGACAGGTGTCAATGATACGCATCATTATTTTCTGATTGTAAAGTCTATGTAAATGGCTACGCCTTTCCGAAAAAGGAATATGATACTCTCCATCTGATGCATCATTGTTTGCTGATTCCTGAGATTGTCCAGCAAATCGTCGATGAGGTCGAACCCAATGACCCCTGGTCTATTTCGCGCAACGCACAGCTGTTTATTCTGGCCCAAACCTGTCGAATCTTTCTGGAGCCTGCACTTGGAAACCTTTGGAGGTCCATTCCCGACATAGTCCCGATAATAAAAACAGCTGGTCTGGACATTTGGGATAAGTATACTCAGGTCAGTAATCAGGCTCACTTGCAATCTACTTATCTACTTAAGATACATCGTTCTACAGCAATCGCATTGTTCTATACACCAACTCGACAACGCTGTAATGAAGAAATACGCATCCCGAGTGCGAAGCTACGGAAATTATATTCCAGGCTTTCCGTGTTCTAGTAGTTCTGATACGCGTCAATCATGGGAAATGCTGCAGCATGCTGTTGGAACAGTCGTCCTCTTCCCGAATTTGCGAAGCCTGACCATCTACGATCTGGAGACCATAGATCACATTGCAATATTCTCCGCCAAGAAACTCAGCTATATCAACATAACTTTGACTCCAGTCCGCGAAGTAATAGCACTGTCACAAATTTCATCACTGATGAACTTCTGTGCCCAGTCTAAAGAGCTCATCTTCTTCGAATTCAGAACACGCGAGCCATCGGACGAGCAACAAGCGGTCGTTGCATCTACAGCAATACCTCACTGGCCCAAGTTATCTACTTACCGCTCATACTTTGCCACAGTCGACGTTCTAAAAGCCCTCTCCCGTTATTCGAGCTCACTCCGAAATCTTATGCTTTGTGACTTTGTTCTGCCCAAAGACGATTCCTCCCAAAGGCTACCGCTTCCGGCAGAAATCCATCTTCCCGCTTTTTCTTCGCTGGAGGAATTGGCGGTCATTGATAATGGAAGCTTTGGCATCACCCAAGCCATAAATCGTCTTGGCTCAATTCCCTTCCTGAGGCAATTATACTTTGTTATTCGCAAAGAGGAACCGTCACAGGCAAAGTCCTGGTTGAGCTTACTTCGATCTATTGAGAAGTACTCGGGCTCTCTTTGTGAACTTAAAATCACTGAGCAGATACGCCCCTATCATGAAGATATTACGAGTCACGATCCAGTATCCAACGATTTCCTCTACCAGCTTGCAACCAACTTTCAGGCCCTTACCGATATCGACATTGGAAATATTCGGGGCTTTGACATAGTTGACGGAGATCTCAAACGGGTGACGGAAGCATCACCACTGCTCAAGACATTCAGTCTACGCCATGACGGATTCTATGAAGGGGTGTATCTTGGGCCGACAATAGCATGTCTGGCTTTCTTTGCAGATAACTGTCCTTTTTTATTGCATCTTCATCTCGATTTTGATGCACGGGCGAACAAAGTTCCTCCCCGACGTTTAGGGTCTTACATCCACCCTTCTAAATTGGAGTTACTCAACGTATGCTGCTCCCCGATTGACGATACGCAGCTGGTGTTCGACTTTCTCTCTGACATTTTCCCAAGTTTACAAGCAATTGCTTACGTGGCCAATGAAGTTGATCAGTATTGGACACTATGGAACCAGATACAACTTCGTATTTGGCAGTCGCAAAAGGAAGGCCGGGACACGAATCACATTTTGTAGACATTATTTCTGCTCGTCAACAAGAAATTTGGTAGTGCTGGAGAGTATCATCAGCCAATGCATTTTACGCAAGACACAAATGTAACAAGTAAACGACTTAGCATTTTGCAACAGTGGTTTTGTACCTACTGGTGCTTCGCGATGGCTTTTGAAAATGAATAGCGTGAACTGTACACCTGGCATCTGCCGCAACACCTGCTTTTCGAGAACCTTTACTGTGCTTATAAATGCACCCGTGTCTGCTCATTTCAGATATTGTCCAGCAAATATTCGAAGAAGTTGATCATGCAGGACCCATCGAGCGTAACGCACAATTATTCGCTCTTGCTCAAACCTGCCGAGCTTTCCGAGAACCGGCACTTGGCTGCCTGTATAGATCTATTCCCAACATAGTGCCGATTGTACAATGCGCTGGATCAGGTTTATGGCAATTGGAGGGTGATGATTTTGATTGCGAGCTGGTAGGTAAACGCTGCGGTGTCTTAACACTGAATCTCTTTCTGACATGCAGCACCCAGCGATTGTCTCGACGCATCTCTTCTACCCACTTGACGGTTATGAGGAAATATGCGCGCCTTGTACGGCACTACGGATTCCCTGTGGTGGGTTTTCTGGATATATCTGTGGCTCCGGATGTTTGGAGGTCGCTGCGCCTCGTGCTTGGAAACACCGTCCTCTTCCCTAACCTACAGAGCATTGCTCTTCTCGATCTACCGACGATTGAATCCATTGCCATTTTTTCACCAAGGAATATGACGAATCTTGCAATAAGGCTTTACGACATGGTCGATGGCATACAAGTAGATCTGTTGGCATCTCAACTTTCATTGTTGGTGGAATTCTCCACTCGTTGCTCATGCATCAAATCTTTCGCTCTGAATCTACCTCAACAGGCTTGCGGAAAGCAAGCCGTCATTACAGTGCTTTCCAACTTTCGGGCCCTATCTCAATATGTTTCAACCCGTGCTACAATCCAAGAGTTACAAGTACTTCCCAGTTCACTACAATATCTTGATCTCGATCAGCTTGTACTATCGGAGGGTGTTTCGCAATGGCCTTCGTCTCCTACAGGAATCGGTACTCTCGAATTTCCGGCGCTGAAAAGCATAAAAGTTAGCTTTTCTGCAATCTCCGATGCCATTCAGTTTTTGCATTATCTTTCCACCGCAGACGATCTAAAGACTATCACCATCACAATTCGTAACAATGAAATATCACACGAACATCAATGGCTCAACTTACTTCAGATACTCAAAACAAAGTACAATCAGTCTCTTCGGGAGCTTACAATCTACGAAGGGCTCAGTCGCTCCACAGATGTCAACAGCGCACCAATTCAGCTATCGAACGCACTACTCTCTGTGCTTGCGACCAGCTTTACGGCACTTACTCACATCAATATTACCAATATAAAAGGCTATGAAATAGTCGATGAAGACTTGAAAAGAATGACAGAGGCCCTACCTCTACTCGAAACATTTTGTTTGAATTATCTTGCTGTACCTGCTAGGCATGGGCTGCTCTCTCAGGCCACGATTGCGAGTCTCGCGTTCTTTGCTCAGAATTGTCGTCTGTTATCATCTCTTACCCTTGCTTTCGATGCAGGGGCAGACAAAATTCCGCTCCGACAATCGGGATCTTCTGTTCCAGCATCTAATCTGAAGCGACTCTTTGTGTCGTTTTCACCTATCGACGATGCACGGCTGGTAGCTGGTTTTCTCCTTGCCACCTTTCCTAATCTATTGCACCTTAACTACAAGAACGGTTACGATGATGAAACGGAAATTCATAGGAAACTATGGTACGAGGTATGGCAGATTTTGACGATGCACAGAGAAGACATGATGGATGAATCTTAATCACAGCACTTCGTGCGCCACTGTATTATCATTAACAAAGGGAACGACGCTAATGCTCTGTTCGTCACTAACTCGTCACTTGTCATACCAGTTATGCATACTATTTTGTGGTACGTTGTTGCTAGTGCGGGCTAAGATCTTGACACCTGTCTCGTATTTTCGATGATCGTGGGAACGTATGTCCTACAGTGTCGCTCCAGAGGCTCCTTCTCTCCTTCAGCTGACTCAAAAGGCATCACTGTTGGCTTATTCCAGATCTCGTCGAGCTCATTTTTGAAGAAATTGCTGATACGAGGTTCCTCGGGCGCAATTCACAACTGCTTGCTCTGGCCCAAACTTGTCGAAGTTTCCGAGAGCCTGGCCAGCTCTCGATTGCTTGTATAGATCTATTCTTGACATAGCACCAATAATATTGTGCGCTGAAGCGGATACTGGAAAAGTTTCGGATGAGCATAAACATGATATCAATGTTTAGAAATATTTCTCAGAGCATCCTTGCTTTTGGCAACAATTGTTGCGTCCCACATATCCTTCTGACATGGCAGTCATAAAACGATATGCAAGTCTAATGCAGCGATATGGATTCCTTGTCGAGGGTGATATGCAAATATCCGTGGCCCCAGAAGTTTGGGAAACATGGCGTTCTGCCCTTGGAAATACTATTCTCTTCCCGAACATCAAAGGCGTCGCTCTGTATGGCCTAGTGATGTTGGAATCCATGGCGTTATTCTCCGGTGACAATCTGACTACTTTTGCGATTTCTGGGCCAAAAGAATCAGCCTTCTCGGCGCAGCAATGCTCCATGTTGATGGACTTCTTTGCCCGATGCCCAGGTCTTTGTTCTGCACATTTCCATTCAATTAAACTACCTGAACAACAAGCCATTACCGAAGCCTTGTCGAACTGGCCATATATATCTAGCTCGATAGTCGTCGCACTCCTGCAAGCACTTCCTCGCTCCTCAAGTTCACTACAGTACCTTGCCTTCAAGCATTTTCTTCCACCAGATGGCCCTTGCGACTTGAGTGGCTCTTGCGTCTGGAAGCAACGAATACGTTGAATTTTACCATGCTGAAAACCATGGATATCAGCTTTCTTAACATCGCTGATGCCGCCCAATCCACAAATTACTTTCCCGCTCCTGAAAGTCTGAATAGCCTAATCATCACTATCTGTGATGTTAAACTATTGCAAGAAGATCACTGGCTCGGTTTGCTTCGGATCCTTGAATTGACGAGGGGCTTTGTTGCCACAACATTGATGAAGTAGTCCCATTCACCAAGACCCTATTTTCTATACTTGCAACCAGCCTTGCGACGCTCACTTGTATGGCCATTTCTACTATCAGGGGCTACAATATAGTCGACGAAGACCTGAAGCAAGTGGCGGAAGCTTTACCTGTCGTCGAGAGCTTTAGCCTGTTCGACTATTTCGTGCACAAGCACAGACCATGTGGAATCAACATCGCAAGCCTCGAGTTCCTCGCACTTAATTGTCTCTCCTTGTCATCTCTTGCTGCTACTTTCGACGCCAGGGCAGACAAAATTCCTCCTCGACAACTGCGACTTATCAGGGCTTCTAGTCTCAAACGACACCATGTATGGGTTTCGCCTATAGATAACACGCACCTGGTAGCCAGATCTCTCCTTAACATTTTTCTAAATTTGCCAGGATCTGATATGAACCTGGTCATGGTGATCACGTTAGGACACACGCAGAGTTCTGTCTTCTTGTACGGGTCGGCATAGCGATTGCGACCGATCCTTAAAACTTACAACAAGTACCGAGAGAAGTAATGACATACTCGACAAAAGACTTGGAACGATTGACGAGGGTTATGGATTTTCTAATCACATTTCGTTGACTTGTTGATTTTGACGCACGAGCACAGTAGATAAACCTCTTATCCTTCTATAGTTCTATTGAGCGCACGGGTTGGATTTGCTTCATAATTCGCTCTCATTGACTCAATTGTGGACAACCAGCCTAGGGACGCTAGGGACACAAATGCAGGTGTTTATGAAGTGAAGACTCTTTTTCGCACAAGTAACCGCTCGATATGAGCGCTGCCGAATTGGCCCTTGATAAAGTTCATACCAATGATTCTTATCGGATATACACCCTGAATGCGTCCTCACTCTATTTCTTGCTCCCAAGCTAACAAGCATTGTGCCTTCTTATTCGATAAGCATCACGCGGAGCTCACATATTAATACCTTGAAACAAGAGACCGTGTAGAGAAGCTGTGATGTAGATCCAATATTTTAGCGCGCGATCCGATACTAATCTGACTGACTCCCATATTCGACAGGTGAGTGAATTATTTTAGGCCTGAATTAGGTGATAGGAATCCTGAAATTGTGACTATAATCAACCCCCTTTCGCTTCTGGCTGGCCCTCAGCCTTTTAAGCAACCCATACAGACTGACCTTTTTCCCTTAGCTACAATGTATCCAGCTTTCTACGCCGGGCAGTCTATGTCTCGACTAGTAATCTTCGCACTCGTCACAATCCTTTTCGCCGGGTCCCTGGATTTACCCGCGTTCACTGCGAATGCTAATCCTACGTTACTCGCGGCTCGGTCCAATCGACTCTCGCTCCGTCAAGAAAATAACACACTTTCCGTCACGCCGCCAGCATGCAGTAACCCGGTGAGGGATACTTGCAACTTCTATGCGGATTGCCTGGAAGCCCAATATCATTGTGGACCGGACGGATATCCTATTCGCTTCGGACAAGCCTTTTGTCAAAAGTTCAGCGCGAACCGCGCGAAGCTCAGCACAGAGGGTCGGAAATGGCTGTCGGACACGACGCTATGTCTGCAGAAAACACTCGTTCCGGAGGCTATATCCACTACGGGAGTAACCTGCGACTCCATCGAACAGAAGGCATTTCCATCACATGGCAGATGCTTTGTGGACAGCGGGTTCTGCACCTTACCTCCCTCAGACTGGGTGACCATAGTCGAGATCGTGGAATTAAAAACTATATTCAATACCAAAGAAGTCTTCTTGGCTGCACTGGATACGGGAAAAGGTTGTTTGAAAGCTTACTTATTCTTCCTTAAGGAGTTAGTGTCTTAAGGAGTTAGTGTTTTAGTACATCAGCGCTCTTCCTTTAGCATAATTTTTCATTATGTATTCTTCGGTCGTTTATGAATTTAGATCACTGGCAGACGTCACTGAACTGTGAGCAAATGTCGCCTTCGTGGAAGCAAGAACCCATTACATATTCCCATTTCCAAATTTCCATGACGTTTGCGCAGCTGGCATGATTTTGGCGTGCAAAATGAGTCGGGATGATGCCAAATTTTAGGTACCGAGTGAGAAATTCAGACAGGAATACTAGGTTGCTTTAAACATGCCAAGCAGAGGAGCGCTCCATTTGCATTCTTTTGGTAATGATCCGGATATACTGGAGTACACACATTTATGTAGCCGAATAAACGGATGTTTATTCGCTGTGTTTCTCTAGAAGCAAGTAGAGTATAGCCGAAGTCACTTAGGGTCTTATGCTGTTGTACTTGCCAGCATAGGCTCAAATACAACAGAGAGAGTAGGTTGAAGCGAAAATAAAAGAGCATTGAAAAGTCCACAAGATGGCAAAGTTGGAGTCAAGATGGACGACGACACGGAGCCTTGAAGCACAAATGCCATAAAGGCCCATCTCTGTGATGACTGGGAAACAATGTGACTTGGTAGTGATCAAGAGTCCACGGAAATGCATGCTTGGGGTATTTAAATTTAGCTAGATAGGAGACAGGCAGAACGTCGGGTAAGTACAGACAACATACTGATGGATAGGGACAGCAACGCTACTGGTCTAGCTATACTCTGTCATCTGACGATACGAATATCATCCTCTTCCGGACATGTCGAGGAACGGCGGCAGTGAAAGGTTCGACAGATACAAAATCAGACTCTTGGGTCTTCAACAAAAAAATCTCGACGTTTCTTAGTGCTGAAAATCGCATTTCAAGCAGAAGATCTTCCAAATAATTCCATAGACTACCCTCTACATGGATTTTGTATTGAGAAAATTCCAATAATGAGATGCTGGAGATGTGAGTGCACGCCAAGAAGGAAAAGTGCCTGCACGGCCACTTGTATTGGGGATTGCCAGTGCTCGGATCTTGCAATTGTAGATCTGGTGATCATAAGCCTGAGGGAGCGGAGATTGGTAGCGTGCTTTTGTACTGCATTCATAAGCAGCCGGAAGTCTCTCCAATATTAAGGCTAAGAACATGATATCTTAGATGAAAAGGTAGTAACCGACCCGCGTCAGAAGCACAATACAAGTTTTTTGCCTCTAGATGTTGCAACTGCGATGACAAACTTGGAGAATACGGTATTTTGGATTGTGGCGTTCGGGCCCAAGTAAGCGATATGAGGTTTTGTAGTGACGAGAGAGTTGAAGCTGTTGCAAAACTCTTGTCCAGGACCTACGGGCACTCATAGCGCTGGATGATATTTTCTTTGTCATTGCTCCCAGACAATCCTCGTTACGACATAGTGAACGACAAGCGGCACCTTCTACTGTCGACTGGTCTCTCCTGGGTGGCTCCAAAAAATCATCCGTATTCCATGTGGTAGAATAGATCGTCGATATCGTGAAGTAGTTGTATGTTTGTTCCGATTTCAACTTTAGTTAAAATCGGCTTATACAAAACTGGCCAGTTCCCGATGGACGCTATTTATGAGGTCAAAATATTATATATTGAAAATATTGAGACTATGTTGCAGGGCACATGGTGTAGTTGGTTATCACGCCCGCTTAGCATTTCTGCACTTGCGGGCGGTCCCCGGTTCAATTCCGGGTGTGTCCACTGAAATGTTTTTTTGTCATTGGTCAATAGTAGTGGTTGTTGACATTTTACTCTCATACTCTCAAGCTTAAGATTCCTGGCTTGTAAAACAAAATATATTCAGACAGTGTCGCCCCTAAACTACCTAGAGCCCCCGCGACTCCTGGGATGGTCGATCGAAGCACGACCTCTTCTAGGCCGTCCAAATGCAGGTTGAGCCACTGGAGGAAATGACTGACCATCAAGGTCAACATCAATAGTGGCCCGTTCGTAAGATCCTCTTCCTCGGCCTCTACCACCTCTTCCACGTCCCCGATGTCCAATATCATTGATTCCTCGTGCGTCAAACATATGAAGACCCCGCCCTGAGCTCTGCAAGAATCCTCCTTTCTTACCGCCGCGCCCAAATCGAATTGATGATGGAACGAGCGATAGCGAGTCCATGTTGTTGGCTAGCGCCTCAAGGGCCTCATCGACGCTCATAGATTTAGCTTCAGAACCTTTACTTCCTTCTATATTTCTTTTGTTGGCATCGATATTCATTCCTTCGTCCACTTGTGATTCCGCTTCCACGTTTTTTGCCTGATTTTCGCCCTCCTCCTGGTCCACATCTTCATCTTCATCTTCATCGTCATCATCTGCTTCAAGTTCCTCGTCCTCCTTGGGTTCTCGAGGTTTCCATTCACCCCTTATCATACTGGCACCTTCGCCCCACCGTTTTAAAAGGCCACCGATACCTTTGTTTGTAACTGCGAAGAAGAATTCCTTGGGATACCCATGAGCCTGAATCAGATGGAGCCGTCTTTTTTTTGGCGTCGAGAAAAACTTGGGGCAAGAGACCAGTAGACAAGCAAACTGTGTGTTTTTAGTAGTCAAGTATGGATAAACCGCGCCAGATACACACGATCTTATCACCTCTCTCTTTTCGAACAGCAGCTAAGGGATCATGACACTCCGTTTGATGCTAGGATATAAAAATGGAAATTAAGAGGCATAGTCAGGGATGTAGAATGGTGACCTGCGAAATACTGCTCACCAACTCCAATAGGCGTGCCTCGGGGAATACGGCACCACAACCACCTTGTTCGCATACATGTGCATGATAAGTCGCATAATGTATTTCCATGTCTCGAGAATTAGCCAAAGGTGTTGACCGATGGTTGCATGTCGGAGGTAGCGTGCATAGGAGTGGATGGCTAGTGACTATGTTGTCTGCTGAACCTGGCTTTTCAGGCACGATGCGAGAGGCCTTGCTGGGGTGTAAAGTGGAAGTAGAGGAGGTTGAATTGAGAGATGGTGTTCTATGTCTTTTAGAATTTGGGGCAGACATGACGGAGGGGAGGTTGGCTGATGTTTGCAACGTGCATTATGTCGAGGAAAGGATTAGCGCGTGTCACTGTGACCATCCGCGTAACGGCCGGATATGGCAAGTAACTGTAACCGCTTATCATGAACTTGAATATCATGCAGTTTCTGCTGAGATACCAAATTGTTTATTGTTGATTAGGATAAATTATCGTTGGCACTGCCAATGATCCATACTACATAAGCCCATAAGGCATGGTAAGAAATATCATACAATTTTCGAAAGAGAAGTAAGGAAAACAGTTCTGGGGAGTGTCATCTCCAACCCCAGGGTTTCCGCATTGTTTCTGGTGAGCTCGGTGGCGAAAAATACGACTGAGAAGGAGGAGGGTAACCTTCCTTACTGTCTGATGGTGATAGAATAGAAGGTGCCCCTCCAAACTGATTGAGAGGGATAGTGGGAACAAGTTCGACCACATTCTGCGCGATGACTTTCGAACGGCTTCCTGGCACGTTCATGACCGCGTGCACTTGCGCCTCGTGAGCATCTTCTCCAAAATCTTTAGCTGGTGTGGCCGTGAGATTAGCGCCCACACCACGTCCGTCCCATATACATCGCACATCGCTCCCTGGAACGATCTGGACTAGGCGACCAGTCCCTATATCGCGAATCTCGATAAACCGAGAGTCGAAGATAAGAACGTAGGGCGAGTGAAGAGCCACACGTTCAGCAGTACCTTCCCATTCGATTGTACCCGCTTGTCGACTGGGGTCTCCGTGCTTATCGACGTACAGACCAAATTCTTGAACACAAGATCAATTGACGTGATCCTTGCTATTTTGCCCTGGACTTACCATCGTAGCATAGAAGGAATTCGTCATCTTTGGACCTAAACATGCCCATCGGACGGCACGATTCACAGCGCTTGGCAAGTGTCATTCTTGGATCATCTAATAGAGGTATTGTAATGCTGTTGAAGCTAAAAAAGACATGATCAACGAGGGAAAAGATCTGATGAACTTTGGGGCTTACTCATTCAAGTCCATGATCTCGAAGCCCTTGGCGCAGAGAACTACAATCCGTGCCTTGAGGAATATGAGATCAAATGCCTCTGTAGGCAAGAAGAAATCCCTGTAGACACGGAACCATTCCGACTTTGCCGAACGAAAACCGAGTCGGGAACCAAGCCCAATGGGAACCTTCACTTTCTCATTGATCTTGTCACCAACAGGCTCGAGAACGCGAAAGATACTTTCAAGCTATGTTAACAAGCAGTGAGCCAACAGTTTATGAAAACGTATTGGATATCATGGTGCGAACGTACTCCTTTCTTCTTCATATAGATAACGAGCGTACGCCCTTGCAGCACCCCCACACTGAAGAATTGCACATCTTTGGTCCCGTTGAGCTTCTGGGGGACATGATGTGGTTGACCCTGTGGATTCTGTGGTTGTGTGGGAACTAATGCTTCGATATGGTATGCAAATAACGACTAAGGAGCAATTAAATCAGGCTGAGCTCACGATCCGATGACGAACAAATCGCAGTACCTTGTCCGCGAGAACGAGGAAAATACCAAATTCCTCTAACATAGCACATTGCGATACCATTTTGACATGTAGAACGCGTCGCATGGCTGTAAAAATCTCGGGATTAGTGATACTGCTTAAATAAACGGGACTGTGGCTAACAGGTAGGATCATGCCGATATCCGATCCATACTCCCTCCGCGCAACCAATTGCCACGAGTGAACGGCCATTGGCAGTCGCTAACGAAAGATTAGCACAGACGACAGAAAGAAAAGGCTCATATAAGCGCACTGAAAGGGACAGAACATGTGACTTTGCCGGTGATAGGGTTTTCTTGACTCCACCCAGAAGTAGCTGTGTTCGTTACCACGGAGGGTATTAGGAAAGTATCTGCGCTGAGCGTCTCTACGTCGAAAACCTTGTTCGACTCCTGAACAACCTTTCTTAGGCCCAACGCCTCCTCCAGCTTCTGCTTCCATTCAGAGCGAGCTTGTGCGGACTCGGCATATAGAATGATTGTTCCTCCTGTGCGCCCAATGTGGTGTAGAGTCAAAGGATACACAGAGCGCGAATCAGTAGGTGTTTCAGGCGTTAGTCCAGGTGCTACTGTGGTGGCCCCGTCTGCATGACGATCGCCTCGAAAGCCACGAAGTAAGCCTGTGCTCCTTTGAGCTGGCGGATCGTTGAAATTCACAGGAGTCAAAAGGTCCAGAGGTATAGGCTGTCGTCAAAGTTGAGCTACTCAGCATCGGCAGACAAAACTTGGGAACGTACCCTTTTATTGACATGATACCGAGTAACCCCGTCTCTCTCCTTCAATTTTGTCAGAACCACTTTCATTCTTGGTTAGAAACCGTTCAGGGCCAATATTTTTAGCGCGACTGACTGTAGTTGTCAAACAGAAGGACAAAAAGTTCACTCCATCCATTCCATTCGAGTCCACTTTCCGGTTGGCGAAGGAGTTTCCCTGAGTGCACTAACGACCTGTTTTCGTTCAGTAGATCCATATCCTTCATGTGTTTAGTATTAGAAACAACGATTCAGCCGTTTATGTACGTACAACATATTCTCCAGGTTTGAACACGAGATTCGAGTTGTATCTCCATAGTTCGACCTTTTGTTTGGCGGAAAAGACGCCTGGCTCCGTCTCCTTACCAAGGGACTTTATCAAATCAATAATCTCAGGTATGGTTTCGTGATCGTGATGCTGCTTCGGTGTTTCTTCCAGGATACTTTTCAGTAGTAGCTCGTACCGGAGTAGACGTGGGATGGGGCGGTTGATGAAGCTTTTCATATCGAGACGATGGGCATCGGGATGGCGAACACACGCCTGGGACAAGATTTAAGTTTTGCGAACGTCGTTAATGAAATTGACACACCTCAACAAAACTCTTGAACGAAGGATTGTTTGCCATTTCATCATCTATTCGATATGCGGCGATTGGGTAGTTAGGAATATATTCCATGTAGGCATCTCTGAACTGCAGTGCCGCATCCATAAGAGGCTCGCTTATGCTATTAATTTTCGGATGCTGCTCGCGCTGAATTACGTGCAATTCGTCGATAAGTTTCCGGTGATATTCGTACAACTGTCGATAATTGTGGAAGACATCTTGGATAAAGTCTTCAAGGCGGTCTCTAGGGATAATGGGTAGCTCCGCTGTGCGCAGTGGTGTAATATACATCTGTGGAAAATGTATTGGGATCGATGTTATCTGTTAGAGTCATTGGCACTTACATTCTCGATATTTTCCAAATCTTTGACATATGCCATCTCACCTTTGATTAGCTCGAAAATAACACTGATCGAAAAATAAGTGATTTCGGAAGCCCAAAGGAAAATTATACCCACGCTTGACGCTTTACCTCTTTCTTGTCGAGCTGTTCCCTAACTTCGGTCGGCACCAGATCGTGCCATTCCCACTTTCCGGCCGCACCTCTTCCCATTGCAAATTGGAAGGTGCGCAGCTGAGCGGCTGATTGAAGATTCTTGACTGCATGTATAGCTTCAGACAGAAATTCCGAATCATCGTTTTCAGCTACAGTCAGCTTGAGGACAGCTTCCAAGATCCCAGGAAGTTTCTGCAGGTGCTCTGCTGGACGATTTAAAAAATGCTTCAAATCGAGACGAACAGAATCTCCTTGTCGGCTGGACTGACGAGAACATTGCTGGAGGATTGTCAGAGGTGGAAACAACAATGGCGGTAAAATACGACCTCAAGGAATAGCCTGAATGCTGGATTCCCTTCAATCTCATCTTTCAGCCGTTTCTCCGCAAGTTGATGATGTCCAATATAGATGGGATAAGCCAAACCGAACTCGGCGGCCGCACCAAGCATTATGTCACCGATTTTACCAATTACAGGACCCTCCTCCCGTTGTCGAACATACAAAACTTCGATAAGCCGCCGGTTGCATTCTCGAAGATCAAGAACGTTGCCAAACACATCTTCAATAAATTCGTCAAGGTCGGATGTAATGACTGGAGGATTTGCCGATCTCAACGGCCGGATGAAGTCGCATTCAACTAGATCCAGATCGTGTACGTATTGCTCTTCTTTCTCAATGAGATTGTAGATGATACTGGACGAGGGGCACATTAGTGATATATTGTTAGAGGGCTAATAACACACTTTTGCCGATCTATTTCCTGGGGAGACAGATGTTGAGTGACCTCCTTTCCGACTTTCATCTCCCATGTCTTCGGTGCAGACTCTTCAGATTCTGGGGTGCCGGAAAGACCAACGGCAGAATTGCCCTAAGAGCTCTAGATAGGTTAGATGTTCAAGTTGGTTGCTCTAGGCTTACCCTTCGAGGACAGGCATATGCGTAACACGTAGAGCCATCACCACAGCTAGGTGAATAACACCGTGTCAACATAGTGAACACTCCCGTGGGCAGCTCTTCTTGTTCATCGGAGCCTCCTACCATGGCACTGAGGAAGTTGTAAACGTCTTCTACATTGTCTTGTAGAGGCCGACTTTCCCATTCAACTTCGGAATAGAAGAGCTGACTTTGAAGACTCCTTGCGACTTGAAGCGCAGCTCGTCGATCGCTTGTTGATATATTATGATTGATTGCCAATTCGCGCTGGATTTGAGATTGGATCGTTGACTAAAGAAGTTTGAGCATGCCGGGATCTCAATGCAAAGTTTTCAGAATACTTGCCACAACATCCTTGCCTGTGAATGTCTTTTCGTATTGAACACCTCCTTTCATATGATCTGCACGAGGAACCTTGTCTCGCAGCTGAACGGCCATATGTGATAGGAGGGCGAAATTGACAAAACGGGTTTCATCGTCGTCGTCATCGTCCTCCCAGTACTCTTGCTGCGAATCTTCCTCCGCTTGCATGTCTACAGGACCCGCCTGAGTGTAGTCCGCGAGCGTCCGGAGTACATCGCTTGGATTTCGTTCGAGTACGACATTTCCAGGGGGGTGAAGTCGGTCAGGATGATTGGGGCGTACTTGGCGGTATGCGTCGGGAAGTGAAGCAACGGTAAAATCGTCGCTCGCGGCGGGAGGAGAGTCAACGAGATATTCTTGAGAAGATCTATCGTCATGCTCTAAAAGAGGGTCCATATCTGTTCTCATCATTAGTGTGTGACAGCGTTGAGGAGGGAACACGAACAAAGCGATGAGGGTTTGTCAGTAGATGCAGGAAAGGATAAGGACGGAAGTCCTGGTGTTATCAGATAATCTCGTTGTGTATATGAGCTTGGATGGCTTTGTGCGCTGGAGGACCGGGATACCGACGGGTTGTAAGTGTCGCCTGGCTTCTGGTAAGACCAGTCAGAGTACATGCTCTGACCGTCGATACTTATTTTATCGTAAACGGTTGAAGGTGGATGATGGAAACCCGGAACGGTAGGGGGTAGTGCACCGGGTGGGCGGTAGGGTGAATCACGAGACATTGCGCTTGAATATCCGCTAGAGCTTGAGTCGTACGACGCATTGCTTAATACTCGCGCTGGAGGACGAGGATTGGGTGGCAGGCTGCTTGGTGGGACCCTTCCGCCGTTTTGCGCCGGAGCCGCAGGTAGCCGCCGGCCATTGGCATTGGCAGCTGTTGCTTTGCGCAAGAGGTCATTCGAAAGGCTGGAATCACCACTGTGATGACGAGATGTCGGGATACTAGATTCAGTGTATAACTCAGGCTCTGGCATAGACACAGGAGTTGTAGGGGAATGGTTGGTCGGGGTCGGTGGTAATCGTCGCACAGCACCAGCTTTAGGTGACGACTCAGTTTGATGCCGGAAACCTCGAGTTGATGGTCCTTGGGTGTCTGTGATATAAAAACTTAGCTAAATAAATATTACAAGGCTGTTCTAATGCCTACAGTGATGGGATCCATTTGACATCGCGACATGTCTCTGAGTTGGAGAAATACGACGGTCTCCTCCATGGCTGCTTTGTACTTGTTCCGTATTTGCCTCTGGGGATGTGTTCGGTCCCTCTTCTGCAAAGCCTGACCAGACCTCGTTGTAGAGGTTCTGCAAGTCCTGGTCGACGACAGGAGAATTAGGTCGTATGTCGGGCATTAGTTAATCGAACAGCGAGTTTTTCGTGATGGCCAATGAGTAACCTGTTGATTCGTAGAGCCAGTCAAAAATATGTCTAACTGTAACAGAGTATCTCTGCTACAGCGGTTGTTGAAGTGCGAGCTCAAGATCGTGAACAATCATAAACACTTTTTGGCAGCACGTTCGACAGTACCCGAATGGTCACCTGCCGAATGTCACACATTATACTCCCATATTGTTGAAGGCGCATTTCGCTAGTTAAGCAAGCAGAAAATGGGCTCAGTATTGTTTTAAAAGGTACTGTCATGATAGATTAGCCATCACAGCTAGCTTTCAGCTGCCTACAGTGAGATCCATGCAAACATTGCAGTTACTAGGCTTGACACGTGTTATGTAATATGGTCTAATAATAAATACAGAGTACCCCTTCCCTACTATCGATCTTCTTACCCCACAATTCTTTTTAATGGCTGGCGACAAAGAAACATTGCTGGAAATGGGCTTTGACGCAGCTCGCGTTGAATGTTTGCTCGAGTCTCTCAAAGAATTATGACGGTTTACCAATCATAATGCACAGGGGCGCTGAAAGCCACAAAAAACAGTGGTCTTCAACCTGCGATGGATCATATCATTCAGCATGAAGCGGAGCCCGTTCCTGATTTAAGCGCCACTTCTGGCTCTTCATCTGCTGAGGGCGCAAAAAATGACAGCATGGATGTCGACGAAGACGACGAAGAGACGCTGAGAAGTCTTGACGTCGCTGCAAACGAGGGTGCAGAGGCTAAGGTATGCCGGCCCCAGTTTTCAAGAACTTGAACTTGATTTCTATATTTCAAGAGCATCAAATGCTCGGAATGTGGCAAGATATTCCGAACTACTGCATTAGCAAACTTTCACGCAGAAAAGAGTGGGCACGATCAGTTTGAGGAATCTACGGAAGAAGTTTTTATCAACTCGATATTAGCACCCCGCTTTAACGTTGACTAGTGATTCCCTAGATCAAACCGTTGACCGAAGAAGAGAAAAAACAAAAGTTGGAGGAGCTACGCCAGAAGATGACTGAAAAACGTGCTAGGAAAGCGGAGGAGGACTTGAAGGAACAGAAAGCTAGTGAAGCGTTAAGAAGGAAGGCCGGAAAGGTATGGTCTTCATGACGTATTAGGCTTTTGCTGACAGGTTGCAAAGGATCTAAACAAGCTCAAAGAAGAAGTGAAAGCTAAAGAGGCGTTGAAAGAAGCAGAGCAAAAGAAACGAGGTATGTCATAATCCGGTGTAGTTAAAGACACTGTTCTCACGCTCGACAGATAAAATCGAGGACGCTCGAGCCAAAGCAGCTGTCAAAGCACAGATTGAAGCTGACAAAAAGGCTAGAGCTGAAAAAGCCGCGCGTGAAAAGGCTATCCGGGACGGTCTGCCTTTACCAGGCGAACAGGCCCCTCTGACACCGGTGGCCAACGCTCCTAGCAAGGCACCCCCGTCATCTGGTCTTGCCGGAAAGGATTACCAGGAAACCAGATTGCAAATTCGGATGTCTACAGGTGGACAACCATATACGACGACCCTTGCTAGTGACGCGTGTAAGTCTTTTGAGTGTAAACCGGACCCGTTGGATAATTGGTGCCTATGTCAGCGCTCCGCGAAGTCGCAGAATTTCTAGCTGGACAGACTCTCACAGTTGATGTCGATACTGTTACCCTCTCTCAACATTTCCCGAGGTAAGCAACGTTTTAAAGGATCACTACTTACTATGTCAAGCTAATCCTCTCATAGAAAGGTATTCGCTCGATCGGACTTTTCGAAAAGCCTCAGGGAACTTGGTCTTACGCCGTCCGCAGTACGTCTCTGCCCGGTGCTATGCTCTTAATTTACGATCAGTTCATAGGTCCTCATCGCCACTGTACCTTAACATCATCCTTCCTGTGTAGCAAACTCCAATAAGAACGTATGTATAATATTATCAGACTGCAAATACGACAATAAAGTAAGATAAATCAACGAATCCGATCAGCGAATGCAAACAGTATGCAAACGATCTCCATCAGGCATACTCATATATCATTATAGTGCCATCAAGGCACCCTACGGCGATTCTCCCTTCTTCTTCATCCACTGCTACCCGAGTCCACTCATCATTTTCGCAGTAGTTAAATATCGAGGAACCCACTTGTGATCCTAGCACTGCCCCATGCTCATCATCACAGTTCTGATCTTCGGGGTCGATCGTGCCCGAAAGACTGCCTGCGAGCCTCTGTCCGCAATCACCTCGACAAAAGTAGTCTTCTGTGTGGCTGTCGATGTAGACCGCCGTGCCTCGCGACCCTAAGGCCATATGATAATGTGAGAAGAGTCGTACCGGAGAGCCGATTTGTTGTCGTAATACTGGAATAACGTTGTAAGGCAGATTGTTCGGGTTTATAGGTTCTGCGTGCTCGAAGGTAACATTCGGATGCAAGATGAAGTGATGAATAAGGTTTACTGGCTATACAGGGATTCTTAGCGTCTCATTGAAACCAGGAAATGGTTTAAAGAAAAATACCCATGGAAGACGGCTCCCAAATCGCAAAAGGATGTTCACTGGAGCGTATGCATATGTTTTCTGCGTCCAAGATGTTTGTACGGCCAGGCTAACGCTGTCGACACTCCAAGACCATACATGCTCAGTGACAGGTGATATAATTGCTGTGGTGGTTCCCAACCCATGTATCGAGTATATTTCCAGCCTCGTCAATCGGGCAACGATGACAACGTCTCCATGTAAGATGACTTCCAGGACCTTTTCTGACTAAACAAGCAGAAACAAGGTCAGGTCATCTTTTGGCAACCCTTGGACTGATATCACCGTTTTATTATAACTTTGCAGCTCGAAGTGCACGCCAGGATTCGATACGTCCCGAACATAAAGATTATGATGCTCATCTCGCGTGACAAGCGCGGACCCGTGGAGGGCGAGAAGGCGGCTTTCCTTATGCAAGAACTTGGTTCTAGTTAGAAAACCTTTACTAGGGTCGACGCTCGCAAAGTTGATGTCTAGGACCTCGATGCTGGGCACTTTTGTCCGGCTTTTGTAACAAGATATAGCTCAAGCACATACGATTCATGGGATCCTATAGCCAGTGCAAATGGACTATAGCGCTCCTTGTTCATTGAAACGGCAACACAGCGATTGATAACTCGTTCCGCGATGCATATCGGTGGCGATGTTTTCAGGTCCCAACACTGCAAATGTAGCGTCGAATCTTGGCTTCGTGATATTGACGAAGAGACTAGATAACGCTCCCCCACTCTTGGTAGGAAATCGAAGGCGGTCGCGATAGCATTCTGTGCGGCTGGTGACGGTCCAACTTTGACTACCTGCTTGTTCGAAGGTTTTGGCGATCGGGATATCCAATTTCGGCGAAAACGGAAGGCATTAACAGCGAGATCCTCAAACTCGGTCGTGGACAGGGTATCAAGCGAACGATCCAGGAGGCCAGGAATGGGCACATCTTGCTGCTGAAGTAACAACTTGATTTGGATGCACCACACTCCACGAAGACGCGAAATCAGATAAAAGTCTTTGCAGGTCTACGCAGCAACTAAAAAGTGAGTGGCTTCCCAGAACATAGATTTTGGCCTCGCACCTGTCTAAGGCTTAGAATGTCAGAAATAGATGCGTGTCGGAAAAGTGAGAGCCATATGTCGGTTGGAAGGCTGAGTATATGAGTCATGTCTACTACGGTGGTAGCAAACGAAGACACAGGTGGCCAAGTGAGATGAGGGTCAGTAGTACGGGGACGGCGGGGACGGATAGGTAAGAGAAAGGTTCGATTGTTTGGGCTCTTCGCCGTTACTTATACAAGTTCGCGTTCTTCACCAACTGTCTCCCACCCGAAGAACTCGGTCTGCAAGAAGATCGCTGAAGTGAAATCGTCAACGCCATCTAATTCCGTTTGAGAGACGTCCCGAGCCCGTGTGCCTCGTACTTTCTCGGCTATCAAAATACCCGAGAAGGCAGTGACGCAAACATAAGAATTCTGTTCTTAGGCACCCGTTCTCCGCCAACAGGTTTGGGTTCGGCTTCTTCATAGAAGAACAGGGTAATGATGAAGTATGATGGTCCAGACCCTTGCTGACACGAAAGGCACGGAAACAAATACAAACCGGTCCGGGGTTATGTCGATGAAATCGCACTTTCCTTCTGGAACGTCACAATCATCGTGGTACAGTGAGAAACCAAGGACGGAACTTGTTTTGACCTATGATCAAGAATTCTGCAGCATGCGTCGGTTGCGTCAGCTGCAATCTCCTCATGTTCGGCATTCAACAAAACGAGATTGTTAAGAGAAAGCAATTTCCGTTCCAGACCGTTAGCTCTTGGCAAGGTTTCTTGACTTCGTAAATCGCAACTGTACTGTCACGTACATCGGCATCAGTCACCATTGATATCTTACTTCTCGATATGCCCGTGGAGGAATCGCAAGCCTGTCACTCACTAGATTACTTAGCGATAGAAACCGGTTCTAACGTCCGCCAGGTTAAACACCATACTGCGATAAAGTGACTACGTGTATTGCGCTGGGACAAGTTTGTGACACTCTGCTGACTTCTAAGCGTACGGAGCGCCGGCTAATGTAACCCAATCTCTCCTTTTCCGGGTATATAGGGTAAGATTCCTTCTTCTGCCAGCCCGCCACATCGAGTTGGTGAAGCTAGCGTGATGAAACGAGTGACAACCCACGCTAGATGTGATTTCATCACTGGGGGACGAACGCAAAATGGTTACAGTGAGGCCACTGGACGGAAAAGAAAAGTTTCTTCAACACAATGAAGCTCGCCACAGAGAAGACTGGAGGATTGCCTAGACCCAGAAGCATCAACTTTCCAAAGGGCTCGCGCCACCGCCACCAAGCCCGAGATCTATAAGGAGCCTCCGAATTGAACACCGCCAGTCACATTAACCGGATGTGGATACTCAAAAGTCGGCGGTAATTTCTGAAGCTTCTTGGCATCGTCCGGCGTAATCACATCGTAAGGAGAAGTGGCTTAGTGATAATGAGCTAGAAAGAATCAGGTGTCCCCAAGGGGCGACAGAAACCGGTAGTCGTGTTCGGCGACTCCTTCTAATCGAGCATAGGACTTGAGCAGAGACCACGTTTTGGCGAACATCTATATGATAACGGTAGAATTAGATATGTTGGAACTAAAAGGAACAGAAACTCGCTCAGGGTGTGAAACACATACCACATCCTATTTACCCTTGTCCACTTTCCCTACAAGTTTTCGATCACAGTCCTCACTTCCTCCGCCCTCTTCTTGAACCTGCCAAGTTCCCTCTCGCCGTCTCTGCGAAACTTATCGTATTCTACTTCCATCTGATAACGGATCCATTCCTCCACAGTCATATCTAATTCAGCGTCAGTTAGACTCTGCGTTGGAGCAAACGGCAGCTTTGAAAGGAAAGGTAAGGTCGAGGGCATGGGGGCAGAACTTCCACTGTCATTCGCGGGAGGCACAGGATCTATATGGGGCACCTGAGGGTTCGAAGCCTTCTGCGGCGTCATAAGCACAGCGTCATCATGTTGCATCGTAATGATAGGCTCCTCGTTGTGCACGCCGACCCCAGTGGGGAGTTTGGCGCGGTGAGATGGTGGTGAAGGAGACCGAAAAGACGTAGTCCCAGCTTGTACTTTCGCATTCGGCGGTGTCGTTGGAGCTGGCATCTCTTGGGACGCAATTTTCCTAATGCTGCCAGCGGCAGAGGTATCACTGCTATCTAAGCCAATGATCTGCATCTCTATGCCTTCCGGATTCTTCTTTGTGAGCCTTATCGTACGCTCGGCGTCCGCTGCAGTTTTGGTTTGCTTGTAAGTCGGTTGTCTCTCTCCTTTACTATCCGATACTTCGGCTCGGGTTTCTGCATCTGCTCTCTCTTCCATATTAACATCTCCATCTGTTTGAGAAGGTACGTAGCCCATCTTCGTCATAGCCTTCCGGACATGTAAAGAACTTGTCTCGTCTTTGCTCTGTGACTTCGAAATTCCATTGGAGAACCGTTTGTTCGACCCACGGCGGAGGACATGCACGACCGTCTCATCTGCCTCGTGATCCGATAGCGTATCTCCTGGTTCATCTAATTCGCTATTCATCTGTTGACGTACAACCTTTGTTTTCCCTTTAGCCCTCACCGACCCTGATTGTCCCTTTGTTGCACCCGGCTTCGGCATGTCCACTGAAGACGTACCATTCCGAACTGTGGGTTCTTCATCAGCAGATCGACCGTTGTTTTCGTCCATGCTGCTTTCCTCGGGGGCAGGCTCGGCTTTAGGCTTTGAACGCGAAGCCTTCCTCGTCGCTAATATTCTAGCTTTGCTTCCTGATGGTTGCCGCGCTTTCCTTCTTATGCCCTTTTCGTCTTCCGTAACCTGTATGTCGCTTTCGAGCTGAGATTCTGAATCGATTGTTTCTGTGGCCTTTCTCGTCCTAATTGCCTTTTGAGCAACAGAGCCAGTGGACGATTTGATGACCTGCGCGGAGGCTTTTCTAGTAGATTTCCTCAAGACATTCTCAACTTTTCCGCTGTCTTCCTCCGAATCCGCTATGCGTTTCGGATCTTTGCGTTTCCCTGACTTAGTTGGCACCTTGGCACCGTTCGCATTATCCTCCGCAGAAGGCCCCTTACAACGACTGGATTTTTGTCGTGCTGTTGGAGTTTCTTCCTGGTTGTCATCCGCGACGCTCGGTATCACTGATTTCGACCTTGATTTCGTCCTCTGTTTGGCAGTAGTACTTTTCCTCCCCTTGCTCTTCTTGGTTGGTAGAGACGCTTCGTCCTCTATGTCGTCTTCTTCGATATCCTCGGAGTCCTCCGATGTTCCTTTGCGTGACCTTGACCGACTCCGTGTATGCGCTTTGGGAGTTCTCGTAGTCTTGCTCTGACGCGAGTTTGAAACAGTAGATCGCCTGCTCGACGCTGGGGGCATATCAGAGTCGTCTGCGCTGCCATCCCCATCGTGCGTCTTCATGGGAACAACTAGATCTCTGTGTTTCGAAGTCGACGCAGAACGAGTATGTTTCGGGGGTTGTTTGGATTTAGAGGGCGCCTTTTCTTGAGATCGAGAAGGGGGATGAGGATCTACGAAAGAGAAGAAAGGACAAGGGTGGCCAAATTTGTTCGAGCGCTTGCGATGCTCTTGCCTATCACGCAAGCTGAAGTGCACTGGGTAGAAGTACTTAGCAAAATTACATACATGGGCTCGTCGTCTGCATCCCATCCACTGAGGGAAAGATGACAGTATAGGCAGGTAGCTAAATCGTCACCAGGCGTCTGGGGCGTGAATACGAAGCCGGCAAGAGCCATCTTCATGTTGATAAGTAAGAGGTTCTGGTTCAAGATCAAAACAAAGGACCTTATGAGAGTTCGCTCCGTGGTTCTTCTCTCGATCGTGTATCCAGCCTTCGCCAGCACAAAATGTTGCCCGTCTCGCTTTTTCCATGATCTTTGACGTTGGCACACGAGAAACATCGGAGGATACAAAACTGATGTGCCATCACAAAGAGTTATATTCAGAGTGTAAGATCACTTACTCGCCCTCATCGTTCAGATCACCTTGCAGTCCACACCGAACTGTTGCCCAAGGGCATTTGTCTCCACACTTTTCCCAGTGTATATTAAATGGATCGTCGTCCGCTTCCCAGTAAGCAAGCTGTTTCTGGCACATAAAACACGTAACATCGTCGCGTTCCTCAAAGCCGGGGGTGAAGTAGAAGCCAGCCTCTGCAAGTGCCTCTGGGGTCGCAATGAATTTCGGACTGGAAGGATGAGGCCATTTCAATGAAACAGTAGCAGTAGATTTTTGAGGATTTCTAACGCGTTTAACTTTTGAGAAAGAGTCGATACGGTTCTGGAGGCATTCCATGTGGGACGGATGTCGGCGTTGACGATGAACACGAGTTGTCACGCGATTGGTCACGAATCACGCTTAGAGGGCAACAAACTTGATCCTGCTCAAAATGCACCATTGTCTACGAAGGCATTGCAGTGTACCTTCACGAAGGTCGACGTCGAACTGTTCCCAAATCTACAGAAGGCCTATCTCGAAGATGTCCTGAGCATAGAATTTATGTACCTATTCTCCTCTAAGAATCTGAGCTCCTTCACCCTGTCTCTATACAAGGTCACCTCACGAGACGCGTCGCTGGATTATACTCAGATGTTGTGCGACTTTCCAGATCAATCTCCAAACGTTACCTTGCTCGATTTGAGATTATTCGAGACGGTGATGGAGCATTATGGGGCTATGGCAGCATTATGCACTTGGCAGATTTTGTGTCGATTCAGTTCGAGTCATATTGCGCTCGAGACCTTACAAACTATTTCTCGTTACTCAGGCTCTCTACGATACTTGGCGTTCAATGCAGTGGTTCCATGCGATGATGTGATTCAAAAGCTAGTGCCCCCATCAGGAACGGATAGTCCATTTTTTCCCGTGTTAGAAGGAACATCGATCGGCTTCGACAGTATTCCAAACGCTGTCAGATTCATCGAGTACCTACCTACAACCACCAGCTTGCGGAAATTGTCCATCTCAATCCATACTTCTGAACCGTCTCAAGAAGAAGATTGGTGCAGACTACTCCAATCTCTCAGCAAATACTTGAATTCCTTGAAGGAGCTCTCTATTGACGAAGGAACCGACTGTGACGACGAAGACGATAGGGCTGTTCTACTATCTAGCACTCTGATTTTGCTCGCGACAAAATTTGCAATGCTTACCGACCTTTGCCTCTCGAATACAGGGGAGTACGGTATAGTCAATGAAGACCTTGAAAAGATAACAAGAGCACTACCCCTACTCGAGAAATTTAGCTTGGTTGACTTTACTGCACCCAGGCTGATCAAGTTCAAGACCACAATTGCAAGTCTTGTATTTTTCGCTCAGAACTGTCCTCTCTTGTTGCGTCTTGAACTTGGTTTTAACGCATGGGCGGATTCAGTCCCTCAAAGATTAGGATCCACTATCCAAGGCATCAACTTGAAACGGCTTGACGTATCAGTCTCACCCATGGACAATACGCAGCTGGTAGCTGATTTTATTTTCGATATCTTCCCGAATATCCAAGACATCGTCTGTGACGCCGACGCAGTAGACTTAGTAGATAACCCCGACATCTGTGTCAGACCATGGTTTGATACATGGGATCTCTTGGAGGAAAGGAAACAAATGAGGTCAGGAAACACAGACGGAATAAGTATAGAATGAAATTTAATAGAAAACCCTACCTAAAGAGTAGCGGTGACCTAGCAAATAGATTTTTGACTTTACAATCGACCTGTGATCCTCAAATAATTCAGATTGTATATGCTTCCGACTTCCGACGCACGACCCAACGGACACCATCTGCTAAGCCCAACATGCCTTCTTTCAATGGGCGGACTTATGGAAAGTCATCAACGAAGAGGAAACACTCCTTCCAGCCAGATTTACACCCTAGAAAGCGGCGGCGGCCAGCTGTAGAAACAGAAGAAACAGACAAAGACGAAGCGTCAACTGAAACCGAAGACGACTCGCTGCCCGTCCCACAGCAGCATGGTCATATCGTGTCCAATGACTCCCATCCTTCGCCTCCACCTCGCATTGTAAGAGACCTGTCAGGCATCTTTCATCAATTCTCTCCTGTGCCTTCTCATACAACACCGACCAAACTTGCAAGTCGTATGCTGCGTCGATCGAAGACAGATTCATCTATCGATGCTAATGAAGCATCACACGTCAATAGGACACCATCTCTCCCGAATATGCCTTCACCCCAGCCGCCAGCTTCCGCCATTCACGATACAAGGCCTCTGACAGTCTCAAAACCGAATAACAACCGGACTTATGCTGGGCAGTCTCGTTCTTTCCTGGTTTCTATTCCTATCTCTTCGCTGGACCCCCTCTCACCAGAACAACACGAAGATGAATACTCGACGCGAGAGTCTTACGCGTCCCTACGTTCGCGATGGGGCGTTGACAACTCTGAGGATGATCCTTATCCTGATCACGTCTCTCCAACACGCTCAAATTCCTTACGGACACCATCTGGTACCCCCTCTAAATCTGGCAGAGGTAGATCCAAGACGCAAGAGGCGTTATTACGTGCCCAAGCTTCATTGCCCGACGGGATGATGAACCCGCTCAAAAGCATTACTGAGCTTCGAAGCAAAGGAGAAAGTCGGCGCTTTTTAGATGAAGTCGGCTATCTTCTTGAGGGTATGGACCCTAGCGTAAGCCTCTCGCTTCGGAAAGTCAGGTTCGTCTTGTTATCTTGCTCTCTGGTTCTAAGTACAATCTCATCGCTCGGTAGTGCTCTCGAAATCACCACCAAGCTGTGCAACGCAGATTTTTTCCGCAAAGCCAAGGCAGCAGACTTTTTCAATAAAGCTTGGGATATCTTCCTTATAGCAGGGGCCGGCAGAGGCGACGACAAAGTGCGATCCAACGTTTTGTGCCGTCATTATCTATTCTTACTAGAATAATGCCAGCTCTTGGATATTGTTCTCGCATTCTTCGCCGCACTTGTCTCACGCGAGCCTGGTTGCCTTGCAGATATCGCCCAACGCTCGACAGGCTTACAAGGCGCCGAACCTGCTGAAGCTACACAAACTCCATCATTCAATCCATCGTTTGTAGATACCCTGTTCTCTTTACTAGACATGCCAGTTGATCCTCTATTGGTGTTGCAAAAATCATTTCAAGAGGCGAACAAGAATGACATTGGGATGATGAAGTCCGGAATCAGCAAGAAAGATCGAGCTCTGGTTGGTGTTTTATCTAGCAATCACTTATTATATAGCATATTTTTTGATCGATTTCTCTCAGTTTCAAACAATACTTGACGCCATTGCCGCCAAATCATCTTTGTTTCCTCCGGACACGCTGGTAGGCCTTTTCCATCTGTCTCAATCTCTTCTACTTTCCAGTGAACACATAGCTATCCACGTCTCTTCTTGTCCTTCGCACGCTTCGAACTCTCCCTCCCTCCCTCATTCCGCTGAAACACTTTCCTACCCTCATTACGTCTTTACATAACACTCTCCCCCCATTCCTCCAACCGACATCTACCTCTTCTCACATTTCCTGGCCGGACTCCGCATCCTCGGTGCCGTTCGAGAACATTTACTGTCATCTCCGCCTAATTGATTCCTATCTGCTCGGACAGTGGAGAGTTGCAAGCAGTCATAAAAGTGACAATGCCGAAGTAGAATGGAACGAGAACGAGGCAATTCTGACAAAGGCAAGAGAAACATGGCTTTCGGATGAATTGGTAGCATTAGGCGTTTGTGCTGAGCTAGCTAACGGAGGTGTGTCTTACGTTTTGTTAGCGTTCTCACCGTTGACCCTGTGTATCTCAAACCAAATTCAGCATCCGCTAAAAAGTGTATGGAAGTGGCTTTCCGTGTGCTAGTTAGCCTCACTCACGCCGATGAGGCTTGGGGTCTCAAAGTTGTCGACTCGGACTACTCGATAAGTTTTATTCTTCGCATTATCGTCGCATCATCTGGAGGGTTGAAGTTTGCGGTTGAGGGGAGGACTCCAAAGTCCAGCGAAGAAGTTAATCGACCTGTTAAGGGAACGATAAAGCAGGAAGTGTTGGATGTCGATCGGCTAGACGAAGCCAAGGCTACGACAGTGGATGAGGACGAGTCTGTGCACGCTATCGACATGCTGTGTCTTGCCCTTGGACTCTTGACCAACCTCGTTCAGGTAGTTGATACGATGAAGGATATACTACGCGAAACTCGTAAGCTCTCTCTCTATTAGCATCATCGTTTCGATAAGTATAACCTTACACTTTTAGGTATAAATCCTTCATGTAAGCTCAGGAAGCGCTCTTGCATCCGGCAATGTGTTTGTGGCGGTGACGTCGTGAGCGCTCTCGAAATCTTTTTACAGATTTACAAAAGCTGTACCTCCCACTCTTTTTCCGAGATTAGGATCAAGTCTGAGCAAGATCCTTCCCTTGGCTCAGAGGTAAACTCGGCAGATGCTCTATTCTTACGTGGCCACCTTGCCGTCCTCTTTGGTCTACTCATCCGTGGATCTCCGAAGAACAAAACCTACATTCTAGGTCAGCTTGGCGGAGCACGTGCGCCAGCGAGACTGGCTGAACATGCGCGGGAGTTTTCCACATTCTACACTGCGCTGAGCGATGGGAATGAGGTGGGCCAGGATAGCACGGTTACTAGAGATGTGGTCGCCTTTTTAGAGGAGCTCAAGTTATGAGTTTTCTCATCTGTATGTCCATGCTCCTCATGCCCAACCATAGTGACGAAGTTACCTCAACTGATTAGATTATATTAAATCATGTACGCTCGTTATCGCCCATTCACGGTTTTGCGATGTCACAATGCTCGGAAATACGACGACAACCGAAACACCCCGCCAAGATGTTCACGTGTATTCTATATGACCTTCACGACACCCCTTTGGTGCACTATCCATCGCCACCGAGTACGATTTAGGGAACAAACATGAATCCTGCGGCTTTCATCGATGGCTTAATCTAGATAACTGGTGAATCCTACTCGTTTCATGTCCTTCATACTCTGTAATTGTGCTTGAAGCCCTTCATGGCCAAGTTAGTGGTTGTCGGACAATTAAACGCTCGACTGCACAGTAAGTCATGGATACCACATCGCTTGGAATAATACTGGAATAATTCGGGTCTCGTATAATCAAAACTGGTTGATGCAGCAAGCCAACGTTCTTCAGAGCCGTCAATCGGCTGAAAACCGAGCTATCAATTAGATCAGGTCATACGTTGGAAATGAAGCAGTTTCGTTGTGAGGAACTATGCAATCGTTCTCATTTCTCCAAAGACAAAGGCTTCTGCCCTTATACAGACCATGCTCGGTTCGCTATGTGACCAAGAAGATTAATGCGTCGCCTGTCCAATAGTTCTTAACCGATAACCTAATCGCAACACCCGCACGTCCTATCTTCCAGTAAAGAAGCCTGCCGAACATCAGGATTGTCTTAAGCGGACCTTTACCATGTGGACAGATTTATTTTTGTAACCAATTCCCAAGGGTGGTGTAGCTTTTCTCTGGTCGATGCTTCCATGTGACACTTGAAGAACGTCGTCTCCCCACTAGACTCCACTTTTTGCCATTCTCACTCGTTACAGTCATGAAGTCTGATATCGAGAAACACGATATTGAGAAACAGGATGCAGACAGTGTAGAGAGATCTGTGGAAGTGACAACGCCTACTAGTAAAAGTGAAAAGCCTTTTAGATCTAACCCTAAGTGGGTACTCCTCTTATCTGCTAGCTGAAGGAAGAGTTAATAGATATCATTCACAGCTATACGCTTGATGCCCACGACCTCGACCGAGTGCAACGGCGTCTGAAGCAGCGACATGTACAGATGTGAGGTTTCTTCCTTCTCAATAGCTGACGACATTGACCATCCCTCTGCTAGGATTGCCGTATGTGGTAACCTTCATCTTGAATTATATCGCTCATGACTTGCTATGCAAGATCGCTGGCACAATTGGAACGGGTTTATTCCTTGGTTCGGGGCGTGCTTTGCAGGGTGCTGGTCCTTTGGGCGCACTACTCGCGTACATACTGGTCGGTTCGATTGCTTACTCGTAAGTACCTTTTTCTCCCGCAAAACCAAGCTTCCCTGATGTATCACATAAGTGCTTTGTGCTCTGTAGCGGAAATGACGACACATGCGCCAATCTCTGGTACTTTTCCCCACTATGGTAAGTTCTTCGCATGCCTATGACCGCGCTTGACATGCAATGACGTATACACCACTGTCACCAGCCGGCCGTTGGGTTGATCCCGCTCTGGGTTTTGCAGTCGGTTGGGTGGGTGCCATATTATTGTCAGACCTGTGATACTTATGGAAGAGCATTTCAGAACTACTTCTATACAAACGCGTAGGGTACTCCTTCGGTGACCTCAGCCTATATGTTGACAGGTCTTAGTATCACCACACCAACTGAAGTGTCTGCCGCCGTAATACTATTATCTTTCTGGGATGAAGACGTGCGTCCGATGGAACTCTATTTCCATAGTTCTGACAACGTACTTCCAGACATCGCATGTCGCTCTATACACTGCGGTATGTTACCGCCTAATGCTGGAGTACAACGGCGATCTGACGGCCAAGAGATAGGTCATCGTAGTTCTTATGTGTTCCATTAATATCTTTGGTGTGAGGTAAAGACCAAGATATTGCTAGTCTGTTTCCTTCTTTAGCTAATAATGCCATAGATGGTTTGGAGAGTGTAAGTTCACGGTCCCCAGACTACATCATCCTGACCCTCAGGCTTAAAAAGCCGAATTCGTGTTTTCTATAATGAAGAGTCAGTTTGAGTGCACAATCCCTTCACTGGATCATTACTAAGCGATTATTAGTTTGCCTAATCCTCGGCTTGTTGATCGCTGGGCTGGTCATCGATCTCGGTGGCGGTCCACAGAAGGATCGAATAGGCTTCAGAGTAGGTATTTTTCAGTATACGTGTAAGGAAAAGGCTTACCATCTCTGGAAAGTTTTGGAAGCATCCTGGTGCCCTCGCTAGGCTGGGACTAGTCTCCAATGTCAATACTGATCGTTTTCTCGCATTCTTGAGTGTGTTGGTACAAGCTGGCTACTCTTTCCAAGGAATGGAACTTGTGGTAATGTAAGCTTTCTGTATCATAAATGGTCCACAAGGTATCTTGATACGTGCCGCATAGAGCTGCTTCGGAAACAGAGAATCCTCGTCGTAATATCAGCAAAGCTGTGCGCCGGGTATTCTGGCGCATCCTGGTCTTCTATGTAGGCCCAGCTTATCGACCTAGTTTCGTGGTGTGAAACATTTGGCGTTGCTAGGTCCTAGGTATCATCATCATAGGAATGCTCGTGGCCTATGATGACGAAGCTCTGCTCGCTAGTAAGTCGACTAAACAGCTCTGACGGTCGGAACCCTGTATGACATGTCTTAGCAACGGGAACTGCTGCCCAGTCTCCGTTCGTTATTGCAATTAATAGGGCAGGTGTAGGAGGTCCGTACTCCAGAGTTGTGCTACCATATATTCAATCTTTCATTCGCTGGCTATCTCGCACAGTTTTGCCACATATTATCAACGCTGGTGTGTTCACGAGTGCTTTCTCGGCTGGGAACAGTTTCATTTTCTGCGCCTCCCGCATCCTCTATGGTCTCGCGTTACGCGGGCAAGCTCCGAAGATACTGACTTATTGCACTAAAAAGGGTTTACCTTTATACGCCGTCCTGTGTTCAGTAAGGAACGTAGTCTTGAGATACTGAGCCGCAAACTAATAATTCTCGCGCTAGGGCTGCTTTGCATTCCTTTCGTTTATGAACGTTTCGAAGGGGTCCGCAACTGTCTTTAAGTGATGCGGTATTACCAGATTTCGTAGTCTTGCTTATGACGCCCATATAGCTGGTTCGTGAACCTGACAACCACGGCTGGTTTCACGACTTGGTTCGCGATGACCCTGAGTTACATCTTTTTCTGTGAGTAGACGAGGAAATTACGTAGGATTTCATTGAACCATTTGTTCAGATCGAGGAATGAGGGCGCAGGGCTTCGACCTAAAGGCAAATGTCTACCATAATCCTTGGCAGCCATATGTTGCATACTGGGGCGCAGGCTGGTCAATTATTCTCATCCTTGTAAACGGATTCCAGGTGTTCTTTCACTTCAAAGCACCTGATTTCCTAACAAGTTGTTCGTATGCTACCTTTCACCTGATGTTCCAAAGTTCATCAGGACCTAGACCTCAACATACCCATCTTCTTGGGGCTCTACCTCGGCTACAAGGTATTCAAACGAAGCAAAACGTGGCCAGTCGACGAAATGGACTTTGTCACTGTGCGTTCCTGTCGAATTCCCTTACAGAACTGTAGGGCTGATAACTTGTTCGACGATAGGGCATACCCACTCCAGAAGAAACGGAAACGCCAGAAACACCCCCAAAGAATTTGTGGGAACGTATTGCGGGGATTGTATTTTAAATTCTTGCTTGACAGGCAAGGTTGATAAGCCCATAAGCTTTGTGTCAAACGTAGGATTCAATCGTGATTCTGTTATGTCTGCCTATGGTGTGGACCAGTGCGAGGACAGGGCAACACATTTGCTAGATCTTTCGAAACTTGCCCTGCATCCAAACGCGATACATTTTCAGTTGATATTTCCGGTTGACGATTAGACGGCGGTCCACACCAAGTTGCTCAGTGGTGAAGAGTGGGTGAGGCGGACAGTCGGTCAGTGGCGTGAGTAAAATTGGATGAATGTGTGCCTTTGGCTCTGCCGTACCTGGTTCGGGTGACGTGGGTGTCGCCGGGATGGAGGTACAGCTACCGTGTGAATCATCTTGACGTGATTGTTCCTTGTGTGTCCTACCCGCCTCTGATTCTTCCACAAGGTGCGCGTCAACTGTCCGCTGGGTTATTTGATCCGGTGAAGCACGCGCCCCGGTAAATAACAATGCCAACTCATCTGTAAACACAGTTAGATCTGTGTGAAAAACCAGGGGCTAGTCGGGGAGGCGCAATTCACCGGTTTCAAAGAAGTAAACACGCGTTCTATCGCCACGGACGTAGAAATTTTCCTCCAAAAGGCGATTCCCTTTGAAGCGGAGCTGGGTAAGGTCGTAGCGTCCGTAATCGCGCATTACAACGAGCCCTCCAGGTTTCAACATCTGTGTGTGAGTCACGGTTGGGGGACGTAAAGTAGGGAATCGAGAAAGCACTGACTATATGGATGTTGGCGAGAGCACGGCCCCATTCGTCCGGGTGTAGAGCGCTTAAAACAAAAACGAGAATAATGATATCAACGCTTTCTGGTTCCAAACCAAGTGGTAGCCCTTCGCGCGAGGTCAGATCCCACACTGAGGCTTGGATAGAGCCGGTCGGAGGGCGCAAGTATAGAGGGGAATTCTGTGGAATTTTGAGACAATAAGAACGCGCGTCGCAGTAGTGAGTATGACGTGTACTTGGACGAGCTTGACAGCACGTATGGAGTAATCATAGGCTCGGATGGCGAGATTAGGGTTTTCGTTTGCGGACAATAAGGGGAAAATAGAATTCCCGGCACCTCGGATGGCGTTGACACGACTTTGACTGGAAAAAAGCGCAGAGCTCACCACAGCCGATTTCTACAACAGAGACAGGTCCTGCCTAGAAGAGTTTAGCATGTCCGCCTTCTAGAAGTGTCTATCAGACCTGAGGCCGAGTCACATCTACCAATTCAGGAAATTCATTGTGTAGCCTTTTTTGCAAATGAGCGGTCATCCGTTTGCTGGAATATGACCGAAGTGTACCATTTTCGATTTCGGAAAAAATTGTTCAAGTTTGTCTTATAAAAAAGATCCCTAAAGATTTGTTGAGCTTTTGCTTGTGTATCGCAACCGATCAGAACAAACCAATGCATGGAAGGTCTATCGTTGTACTTGGATTTCTCGGCATCCGGTACAGGAGCTAGACGTTGTTTTGACAACGACGCAGCTATGCGTTCTCCCTGATCATCTGGAGGCGGAACGTGGTCCCATGCGTTTCGAGACCATACCTCAGAATCGTCTGTAAGGAACCTTCAAGAGTGAAAGCAGGACAAGATGATAATTTGTATAAGTACCTTGACCCAAATGGTGGGGTTTCGACTGCAACATCATGGACAGATGAAGTCGATTTTTTAATATTCGTCATAGGCCTAATGAACTGTCGTTTGTAGGAGCCTATGTAAGATGGCAACGGCGGGTGATGTAGATCGTTGCAAGCAATGTAGATCAGGCTGACAGGACGATCACTGGCAGGGATACCGCTTTGTGTGCTTATGTTAACAACTCCCTGGGTTATGCTTTGCTGCAGCGCAGAATCCTTAAAATCTCGATACTCAACGCCCTAGAATCCCTCTCTCGACAACAGGAACACTCTTATCGAGTCACTGTAGCCCGGTTTCTCTCTTTTACGACTCTCTTTATAATCCCCTTCTCTGTGCCTCGGTCGCGATTACTGCACGAATGTCGGCATATGCATCTTCGGACCGCGCCCACACACCTGAAGAATTCGATGAACTCTACATTCGAGTTTGGGATGGGTATAGTCCGAGGGAACGGGCGGAGTTCATCAGCCAGCTTAATGGCTCCAACGCTCGATCTCCTCTCGAGCAGACTACACAGAATCGTACGTATGACTCCATTTCCCCGGCGCTAAATGCTCATGAACCATTCAGATGTCAATGGAATCTCGCAGCGTCCATCCTCTACTACATTGGGCACAAAAAGTCCTCATACTCGACGACGGCCACTGCCTCAACCCCCCGACAGACCAGTCAGTGAAGACCAGTGCGTGTTCAACTGAATTGCTCAGTGAATTGTTATTCAACCGTATTTCCAGGAGTAGTCAAAGCCGCCGGTTTCTAATACCCAGCACTTCTCGATCTCAGTCGGTCATTGAGAGCTATACTCCTCCACCAAATGAAAGTTATCCCAATTTCCCTCGAGCTTCGACCAACATACGAGAAACATTGAGCATCCCTCCAGGGCAAGGGCGACCCCAAGATATTGCAAATGATGTGGACGACGATACGTCTTCGATTTATCCCGGATATTCACAACCCCCACTGCCAGTTTATGAAGCCCCCGCTCCGGCGTATACTCGTCTACCTAGCGGTGCTGACGGAGATGCCGAGCGTTCTCATACTCCCGAAGCCCCAGTTTTTGCCTCTAATCCCGACTATTCTGAGAGTAGACAGGTCGATACTCCTTCAGACCAACACCACCAATCACCCCAATCGTTTGAGCCGTCTCCTCGTACGTCTTTTCTGCCTTTTACCCTTCTTTCTTATCTACTTCGACTCCAGAGCGGCAGCATCCCTCTTATAATCAATCGACGTCCGACCTTTCTTACGTGGATAGCCTCAGCCAACCTAACGACGAATCTGCTCGGAGTATCATGTCGGACGCTGCTTCTGCTGAATTTGGAATCTCACCATCGGTCATTCACGATGATCATTCTGGCCATTTCAACCGGATTTCCTACTCAACTTCTATCTCTGAACAATATCTCGGTCTCGGCCCATCAAACATTTCCGGCCCAAGTAACATTCATCGTCGGCCTTCTGAATTGCTACAATCTATCAGGCGAAGTAGTCAAGCTCGATTAGGGTTGCACGATGAGGCCGACTACGAATATATATCCGACGAGGATGTGGACCCACCAGACCGTTTTGTTAACTTCGCCCTATTGTCACATCTTGCCGTACAACTACGAGATAAGGTCCCGCGTGGCACGCATGTCAAGGGAAGCATTCCTTACCCTAGAGCATTTACTGGAAAAGATATCGTGGTATGTTGCTGTAAAGCCTGACTAAGTCCTGTCTGATTCGACCGTCACAGTCTACTATCCAATCCCAAATATCTCGGGAATTAGTGGAGAACCACGCCGGCTCATCGACAGACCGCCATGCGGCTCTACAGATCGCTCGTAGTCTTCAAAGTCAACTTATGTTCTACGAAGTTGAATGGGGAGGGCGCATCCTGCAAGATGGTGTCGAAGATGTCTATATGTTCTTAGATGACGATGAAGGCGGCACCAACGCCCCTCGGGAAGCGCTACCAACAAGCGTTGTCACCATACTCGCGAGATGTTATTCACCCAGTTGTGGCGAAGGTCCTGAATGCTACGCTTACGGATGCCCCAGGAAGGTTAGTTGGTCAGTTTCTCGCTCCCTCTGAATCTTATTCTGCTTTGATAGGGTGATTCACTTAGAAAGATGCTACCGAGTATGATCGAGACACCCTCGAGTACCAGCAGGGACGCATGGCACAAAACTGCACCTGCCGAATTACTTCGTTCTATGTCAGAAAGCGAAATCAACCGACAAATGTACGTCCAATTTCCTCATATTAAAACATTCATGTATGACAATGGTTGTCTTTTCAGCATTATACACAAGCTCATCAGTAAAGAGGAACAATACGTCAAAGATCTTGACCTCGTCGACTCTGTTTTCATCCAACCCCTTCGGCGGGCGAACCCACCAGTGATTACCCCTTCCGAGAGATTGGAAGAGTTCATTGACAATGTCTTTCATAACATTCTCGACGTACGAGAATGTAATCGTCGTTTTCTTGAACTCCTAAATGTACGGCTACGTGAACAAGCACCCGTCATAGGCGGGATCGGCGATATCGTATTGGGAATTGCGGCAGACTTCCGAGACTCTTATCCAGCGTATATTGGGAACCACCCACTGGCGGAGAGAAAGATGAGGGACGAGCTAGAAAATAACCCAGAGTTTCGTCTTTTCGTCGAGGTTGGTACATCTATCGACTTTATAATGTAGGCAGTGACAATACCGTTATATTGCAGAAATGTTCCCGACACCAATCCGTACGGCCGGGGGCGAACGCATCAATGCGCCTCGACTTACGACACTTTCTCAACCGTCCAGCGGAACACCTGCAGAAGTATCCAGTATTGTTTCAGACCATATGTAAAGTGACCGCTAGGGACAGTCCAGATGTCGATTTTTTGACGGCGGCCGTCACGGGAATCAAGAATCTGCAAGGTGTGGCCCAACTGCGAACATTCCAATCCGCAATGGGAAGGGGTACAACAGGGAAATGGGGGTGGCAAGACCTTGTGTCGCAAGACGTTAAACCAAGATTTACCGCAGACGAGGCAAAACGGCAGTCGTAAGCGTGCACACTGGCTTATGCTATGCATCTACTAAACTAATTTCCCCGCAGGCTGATCTTTGACCTCGTCAAGGGCGAAATGTTGTACGTTAAGGACCTGGAAAATATCGGAACAGTATGCAGCGTCTTCATCCCAACCTGTGTTACTCTCATTGTGTCTTCTTGATAGATGTATATCCGTGCCCTTAGGAACTCTGATCCGCCCATAATCCCACTAGACAGGCTCGATCGATTTATCAAAGACGTTTTCCACAACTATACCGAGCTGCGAGTACACCATCGACGACTAGTAAATGCTTTGCACGAAATTCAGCGTGATGAGCATCCCAAGATTAAAAGTATTGCTGCCGCCATTTGCGGGGCCGTTCTAGACTTCCGGGACGCCTACCTAGATTATATTCCGAACTATCCCATTGCAGCTTATCGTATTGAAGAAGAGTCCGAGCGCAACCCAGAATTTAAATCATTTATTGAGGTACGACGCATCTGTGAGATGGCTACCTATGCCTCACTCTTCTTATCTTCAGAACTGTATCCGCCATCCCGATGCGCACCGGACTCCTATGAAAGACTTCCTCAATTGCCCTCTTCCACGATTACTCACCTATGTACAAATGCTGCAGGAGATTCTGATATATACACCCCGTATCCACGATGATCAAGAAGCTATACCTCAAGTAATAGAGATCATTGAGGCACTCGCCCGAGAAACAGAGCCCGGCGTGGCGTCGTCAAAACAGAGGGTGCAGCTATGGACATACAATGCCAATCTCGTTTTCAAGCCTGGGCTGTCCATGGTCCGTCGTTACCTTATTCTTATTGTGATGTAAAGTGGACTGAGTCAAGTTCTTGCAGGACTTAGACCTCCTCAATGAAGGTCGTGCGCTCATACATACCGGGAAGCTACTTCGCCAGCGCGAGGGTGGTTCAGAGCAAAGCGGTTGGGATGAGCTATTTGGCTTACTTTTTGACAACTACCGTGAGTCACTCTAATACCTTTTACTTCTAAAAAATGCTTCACAACGCCAAAAGTCGTCTTAACCAAACCAAGAGAGCAAGATGGTGTCACAAAGTATCACATAGCAAGAAGAGTTAGCTCGTGCTATATCGAAATCCAATCAAATATGCTTACTACCTAGTTTTGTAAATGCAGCCGATACCTTTGGATCTGTTGACTCCCGTCAGATTCAGCGACCACCCAACGCAACGTGGCCATGGCCGGGCTCGAAATCATCGCAGTGTAGCATCCTCTACTTCTGCATCAAGTCAGTCAGGGGGTCAATCGGAGAATGGAGATGTTTCTCCTCTATATCCACTCACCGTTCATCACAACGGCCGTCTGGGAGGACCGATCACCCTTTACACGGAGCTTTCTGCAAGTCGTGTCGAATGGAGGCAAAAATTAGAAGAGGCAATAGGATTACGCAGGGTAGTGCAGGAGTCGAACAAAGTTTTTGAAATAGAAACTTTGAGTCTCCACACGTTTAGCGTGACGCCCACTGGTCATAACCTTCTACCAAACTGGAATGAGGAAAATGCTATTACCGGTAAAGTGACATGTTCAATACCCTTCAGTACGTGGAATTGTGTCCTCTTCTTCACCTCGCTAATAATGCGCAGATACGCCGGACGGAAGGCGCCTAGTGGCTATCGGCTGCGCCGAGGGCATCTGGATTGGCTTCCGCCATGACTCCAACTGTAAGAAGTAAACCATAAATCACTGTTTAACATCGTACTTACGCCATTCAAGCCATGTGCCGTGTCCTCCATCTTAAGTCGGTGACACAATGTACAGTGTTGGATGATTATGGGCTTTTCCTTGTGTTGGCAGAGAAGGTTTGTGGCTCGAAATATAGAAGTTTGATCATAACCAAATAGCCCACGCAGGAACTATTCGCATATCATATCGAAGCTCTGGTACCCACGCCCAATCAGAAGTCAACCGCATCCGATAAACCCCAGAGTCTCAGCAAGAAAAAAGGAGTGCGATTTTTCAGTGTCGGCAAGATTCAGGGGCGTACCTACGTCATTTTCATGAGGAAGAGAGGGGTAAGACCTATCGACTAGATGCCCAACTTGGAGGACTCGCTGAACTTTGAACTAGTCAGACAGCTGCTTTCATGTCCTGGAGCCTGTGTTAGAAAGAATACAGGGTCAACTTAGATCGTCGTCGTCTAGGGGGATATTTACTACTCCCAGGGATGACTGGTTTAAGACATACAAAAAGTTCTTCCTACCCAGCGATACATACGACTTGATCTTTTTGAAAGCGAAGATCGCTATCTTGAGTAGCAATGGTTTCGAGATTATGGATCTCAATGAGTACGTCAGTTGGTTGTAGCCCATAACTGCCCTCATTAATCGCCACACTAGCCTCTCAAGTGACTCGACGGTGATCCCTCACTCTGATTCACGCCTGTCTGAGATTATGCAGCGTCACGAGTCATCTCGTCCAATCGGCATTTTCAAATCCCAAGAGAATGAGTTCTTACTTTGTTATTCAGGTAGGATCAAAAGCTTTAAACTGTCCTGGCTGCTGACATTTTTTGCTACAGAGTTCGGTATCTATGTGAATAAACAAGGTGCTCCAAGCCGTAGCTCATGCATAGTCGAGTGGGAAGGCAATGCTGACTCGGCGGCAATCCACGCACCTTACGTGTTACTTTTCGATCAACGTTTCGTCGAAATCAGGCACATTGAGACAGGACGATTGGCTCAGGTCATCGTGGGTCAAGGCCAGGATATACGATGCGTGTGGGATGGCCGTCCGCAGAGTATAAATCATGCCTCAACTCCGGGAGCGTCCTACGATGACGACATGGTGCATGAAGCACATATTCACGCTGTCATGAACCAACCTGAGTCATCAGCCCAGCCTGTGGGCGATCCTCGGCCCATTATGCAGCATGTATTTGAGCTCATACCGACGATACCGCTTTATCTGCCCGGATCATTGTCTTCCCCCTCTACCACAACATATTTCCCTGAGTCGTTTTCTCCTCCACTGTCGCCTCAGCTGCGACCATCTACGTCTTATATTTCGTGACCTTCCTTTATCTTTATTTCCTCCTGTTGTGCATTTTTTACTGTACCATTTACCATCGTTAGTATGTAGAATTGGACACAGCATGTAACTTACTAATGCAATCTTCAGAATCGAACCCGAGCTGGGTCTTCCCTTCCATAGGCCTCTCTGAAGATCCAAATTGACACCAAGGTGAAGTTCATAACATGATTGGCGCTCGATCCAGCTTCAACCATGAAAAGATGCACAGAAGTCTGCTAGGATTGCACCCTTTCCAACACTTTATCTCAGAAACATATGCGTAGTACACCTCTCCTGTAAAAATAATTAGAATATACTGTACTTTTTCCAAAAAGAAACAATAAAGCTTAACAACATTGTCGAAGTGACCGCACTTGGGGGGGACGCACCACCGAGTTTATAAGCTCTTTTTCTTCCGTCAGGAGTAAGTTGGCGATAAAGTTTCGTTACCCACGAGCAAAACGTTTGTCCAGTTTGTCAATCTTTTAAATAACCTATATCATTTTTGGCGAGATGTCCGCCGTCACCAGATTCCTGAACGCCCCCGTTATCAGCAGCCTCAGATGCTTCACTATCACGAGAACAAACCATCTGGCGAAAACGAATGGCTCGGCCCACTTCACTTGATCAAGAAAATCTCGCATTGACTGAGACACGATATGTTAGGCATTATCTCCGAAGTCAACATGCGGCTATTTAACATTGCAAGGCTGCATCCGCAATCCACATCTCGGTGTTCGCCCTTATCAAACTTTACGACAGACGCGAAGCGGTTCACGGAAAAAGTTTTCGTCATGCAATGAGCGGAGGTGCGGAAGAGCAAGGTTCAGAGATACAGTCGCGGATCTTCCATTCTTCGTACCAAATTACTCTTCGCTGTCGTGTGTGGCTCTCGAGTGTGACGCATGGGCGGATGACATCAGAAACCCTCTGACACATATCACCTTGGTGTACACACGTTAGTGTGGATGATGTGCAGATAGTCTTAAAGCTTTCTTACGACAAGGCAATAGTCAACTTATCTCCTGAGGGGCATATTATACGACGCGAAATGTTAGCGATTTGATGAGGTTCAAGCCATAACATTCCTAGGTAAAAGAGCAAGTCGGAATGGTTTGTCATGAACTCAGAACAAAAACGTACTTGGACTTTAAGGTCGAACTGGCCATGAAGGCATGGTAATGCACAGTTCAAAGTGATGGTATATCCTAAGGATTGATCTTACTCCCGAAGAAACAAGACGAGTTACAGCTCCTGGACTCCGATTTCACAGGGTCTTATGGCAATTTTGGAGGAGTATGGCTTCATCTTTCGCGAATATAATACTTGATGAAAATCTCTTTAAGAAACCAATATAACCGCGATGGACAAGATGAAAGTGGCGCCTCAGAAAAAGTGGTCATCTCATTCGGGTACTGGGACTCCTGCCATCATGGTCGATGCTATAACGTTCGGGTTCAAACGTTTGCCGCGTAGAAGATTGGATCATATTACGCATCTCAAAAGTATGGAACCAAGATTCCTAGTTTTCGAGCTTCGGGCTTATGCGCTCAGGTTGACGTAAACTGTACCTTGATCATTTCATACATTTTTACCTATAAGAGTAGATAGTCTGGCAAAACCTTCCTCAACAGGGCTACAGGTTGTCTAAATCCGGATAGTGTCGAGGGGCTTAGCTAGAGTACAGTCAGTAAGATTTACTCGAGAGGCGCAACAGATTGGTGGTGGATACATACATAGGTCTTTTGGGTATTGGTATCCAATCATGTCTCAAATTCAAAACTGGCGAAAGCAAGATCGTACCCTCCAAACTCATAGTTAATTTTATCGGTTCTTCTATAGGTTCGCCGCGGCCAGCTTTTACCGACTTGGGGGGAAACCGAGTCTGAGTCTGGGTATGTTTTGTAGTCGAAAAGGCCTCTATCTGTAAGAGCTAATTTGAAAGCCCTTTGCGCTGCTTCAGCTGTTTCACTTTGGTCTACCTCGTTGGCTCTGCTCGAGATAAACAAAGTGAGGCTAAGGCGATCCGGTTGGAATATGCGAACAACGCGTTGGATGAGGGTCTTTAGATCGGGAATCGTTCGACCTTTTCCTGAGATGTGAGACGGGACGTTACACTCGAAACTGGCGTATGACCACCCTGCTTCGGGTGTCACGTGGATAGTATAATAACCTTCCCTGGAGCCATGTGCATTTGTGGTGTTGACGTCGATAGCTTCGCCACACCATACAGGATTAAACCCTTCATCGCACCAGCTGACGAGGGCGTTGGCAGAATAGCCACAGGGCGAGAAAGAGTAAGCGTCCAATGTGGTACTTTTGGGCGGGTAGATGTCAGATATACCCATTTTTTGTGAAAGAGTGGTGCCGTGAGCGTGAGGATCGTCGGCTAATGAGAGTGGCGAAGAGAAAGAGCCCCGTGCCTTTGCAGAAAGTCCGCTCATGAGAATTTCTATAGTATAGTCTGGTGAAGATCCGGAGCTTATGGGATCGATGGGCGATTGTAGGGCTGAACCACAAACATCACTGCCCGGATTGGTCAGATAAAGCAGCCAATGGTCGCCATTGACCTTTCCGACAGTATAAGCGGCGCCGTTTGTGAAGATGTTGTCAAGAAATTCGACTTCTTGCGCCCAGCCTTTGTGAGGACCCTGCTGTCGCTCGGGAAACATAAATGACTTCCGAGAATAAAAACAACGATATACAGAAGGCATGTTGGCCTTCGTAGCAGCTATTTCAAGAATACGCGGTAACCCCAGGAGGTTGAGGGTAGTCCCGCATGTTTTAAGGATTAGGCGATGAGGTGAGATGAAAAAAGAGGATTCGCTAGGCATGCATTCATACGAATATATTGGAGATGAGTGCAAGCAAATCGCACCTGAGGAGGTAAGCATCCATCTCATCTCCCTCTACGACACTAAGAACGCGACATTTGACGATATCAAGCATTTCCTCCCACGTACTGCGATCGATTTTACGAAGACCAGTCCTACCAGCCGAATCCGGATGAGCCGCGTCTGGGACCTGCTCCGCAGAAGGTTTGAACCATATCTCTAAGAGCTTTTCTGGTCCTTCAAACGGTCCTTGTGGTTGATCCAACGTAGGACAAGTCATCGACCCAGTTATGCCCGGTCAGAGCTGCAAGTTCATCCGGTGTCTGTGTAAAAAAGGTGCATTTTCCCACGATGATGGATCATATGGCACGCGCCCCATAAACCCATAAATCAGCCAACCTGTGGGCGCACATGATTCTCAATATTTTATTTACTTTTTTCAAGCCATATTTACAGGGAACTCTTTATCACTGATATCGGGGCCTTCTCTTCGGCCTCTACATCAAGATCAAACAACTCCGGTAACTTTACCTCGTCATCGATGAATGATGCCACCGATATTCCCCCACACCAACCACATTCAACGTCAAAACACAATCGTGAAGCGAACAGCATATACCATTTGGAGAAACCTCGGGATGAAACGTTGTCTACCGACCCATCAATACGAGCAATGTCTGCATCTGGTCGATTTCAGCGGCGATGCTTGGAGTTGAATCCGTGAGGTTAATGGAAACAGTACTCGGTATATGAATCTCTTATGTCTGCTTATATCCCTAAAAACTTCAACTCGCTTCAGATCGGCCAATCTATTCCCGAGGAGTTCTTTGTCAACGCGCCGGAAGTAGGACCTCTATCCTTCTCCAACCGTTCTCCAATGATACTCCAGCCCTACGGAAACACCAAGTTAGCCCAAAGCCACTCGGGAAACTGCCCTTACTCATATCAGGCCGCAGGTCCTTATTTGTGGTGGGAAGCCTTTTGTTCCCCATATAATCTTGTTTCCCTCTTTTGTCGACATCGAGATTCTTTTCATTTCTATGAGAAACAACTCAGTCGACCTACACTGCAGCCAAGGCTACATCCCCGATGCCCGTAAGGATGACTGATTGCGAGTCAAGTGGTGCCTTTGAAGTCAATTCCAGCTCAAATGAACATTGGCTACAGCTCCTTTACACTCACACACTGTACGTCGCCTGAGGGAAGATGATAACATAACCCGGCTTTAATGCGGATTGCCGAATGTAGGTTCAGAAATTATCAAACTGCCTGGGTCCTACGCAGCGCAGTAGTAGGCAGCCTGTAGACAGGGTTACTACCTTTCCTTTCAAGATTGAGAACAGGGTCTGTTCTAACCATAAAGAGTTCGCCACATTTCATAGATTTTCTCGATTATGCCGAGTACAATGAACCACTCATTGAGTGACAAGTCTGTTCAACATCTGCCACATGATATCGTACACTCTCAGATTCCGGTCGCTCAGGGATCCTGACTTTAGTTTGTAGATAACATCTTTAGGCTTAGGATGCTACCAAGTTGCATCATATCACTGGACACATTTCGAACAATCGGTAACAATAGCATCAATCAACTTGTTCGGGGTGCTGTACAGAGTAACCCAAACAGCATTTCATTCCGTCGGATGTGATGTTTGGCGACCCAACCAGCTGCCCGCTCACTCAGCATAGCTGTGCTGACAATCAGCTCATGACCTTACCTATTTGAAAATTAGAACGGTTATCCTGCGGCAATCAGATACGTAAGATCTTGAACAATGGTTATGTTCATTGTATGATAGAAAGATCGGGTGGCAACGCACAGACTTTGATTGTTAGGGTACGAAGACCAGAATTGCAGACTTTGGTCTGCAGGACAACAGCTAACCACAGTTCTTTGACATCTTGCATGCTGCAGAGTGCATTAACTGATACGATAACGTTACACATCCCGGATGACTGTGGAAGACAGCTGTGTCTCAAAGTAAATCTTACTATACGGTTGATAGAAAATGCCAGTCAGCTAACCAGTCAACCCATTTAGATCGAATCTCTCCAAAATTACTCGTTGCTCATTTCAGGCTTGGGTAGAACGGGCCATCAGCATCTTCGACCCACCTGACACTTTGATGATCAATAAGCTACCCGAAACTCGTGGGTTTGGAAGTGCGAGTGCTGAGAAACATTGTATTCTTTATCTTTACGATACACACTAATGTGGTATATAAACATGGGAAAGATTATTGAAAGAATCACCAACCCCTTGAGCGACTCAAGCCTTCTCCTATCACCATCAACATTATGACTGCTAGACAACAGGTCGATGCCTTACTCAAACTGATTCAAGAAAATGCCTACTCTGCTTTAGCTGAGTACGAGAAACATGGGGCACCTGTTCCGTCTTTGAATTCTACGGAACCGCATCCCCTCGACACGGCTGTCAACACCGTGGATTTAAGAAGGATGGTACGGTACCTTGAAGGCGCCTGCGACCAATTGTGCACAATTTTGGCAGCACCTGCCCATACAGTTGCCAACGTGCGTTACGTTAATTAATCTTGCATGTGTGTTTGGTGATTGATCTCTCATTCAGCGCGCTCAAGATCATTATTGGGCCTGCCTCAGATTCGCTGCCAAGTTCAAGATCAGTGATATCCTGGCCAACCACCCCAGCGGACTCCATCTCAATGAGTTGGCCAAGACCCTCAATACCGACCCAGGAAAGTTGGGAAGCATTCTTCGTGTTCTTGCAACGAAACATTGCTACCGCGAAGGTACGTCCAATACTTCTATTGCTTCAGGCTATCTGTTGAATTCAAATGAAACGCCGTAGTTACCAAGGATGTCTTCGCCAACAACAGGCTGTCGCTCACCTTGTTGTCTGACGTACACATGTCCAAGTTTGTGCTGCTCATGACCGACACCTCGCAGCTCGCTGCCCATAACCTTCCCAACGTACTCGGCGACCCTCAGTTTGCGCATTCGCAAGATCCTCAATATTCGGCATTCATGCGCTTGCCTGAATACAAGGACCACATTGGAACGCCCTATGACATCTTTACCCAGAACGTAAGTCAGCCTATAATCACGCACCATAACATAAATACGTTAAATGATTTCCCAGGATGAACACAGAAACGTAAGTGCCATGAAAGGTTTTAGACATGTATTTAGGACGACCTCTTAGATCTTCGGACCGGCCATGATCGCCATGAACGATGTCATTGGGTCGCCTTCTGTTGTCGAAGGTACTTGTTGGATCGTTTTGTGTTTTCCCTACCTGCACTCATGATGCCGATGACAGTCTACCCATGGACCAAATATAAGACCATCTGCGATTGCGGATCTGGTGTTGGTTCCTTCGTGTGGAAGCTTTTCAACAAGTATTCCCATATAAACGTTACTCTTCTTGACCGCCCCGAGACTATCGAACTGGCCCAGGAGGTCGGTATATCATTGTGGAAGACACGTCCATCGCTAACAATTTCGAATTCAGTTGGCCAAGAAGGAGCGTCCTGACGTTTTTACGTCTGGTCGCGTCACATTCGTTGGCGGTGACTTCTTCAAGGAGATACCAGCCAAAAACCAGGACATCTACCATGTAAGCAATTTATATCACCTTTAATGATGCTTTGGTGAATGAATTGTCTACAGTTGCGAAACGTTATCCACAATTGTACGCGCCCTTTACAGATTTCGTGCATGTTTTGGAACTAAAATGCTCGCAGGGCCTGATGCACAGGCGATCGAACTTCTGCGCAACCTTCGCAAGGTCATGGCACCAACTAGCCGTATCATAGTTCGTACGTAGCAATAACTGTTCGGAAATGGCACCGCCTAACCCGCGTGGTTTGAACAGATGATTATGTCATGAAACCTTTGTACCGCACTCCAGGAGGCGGCAACAAGGAGCTCAGAACCGAAGAGGTAAGTAAGCCAGCGGTCTTGACAGATAGATTAATTGATAGAAATATCGTAGGCACCAGAGCCCCTTCTCCCGAACTTCGGTGCCGGGCAAATGCGCATTTACAACCAGGATTTGACCGGAATGGTGATCTACAACTCAAAAGAGAGGACAGTCGAAGATTTGGTTCACCTTGGGTGAGTCCTTTACAGCTTCTTGGTGACAGGTCATCTGAAAGAAGATTTGTATTGCAGAAAAGAAGCTCAGCTCAAGTTGGAGAAAGTATGGGATCTCGGAGAGACCAGCGTCATGGAGTTCGTCGCTGCTTAAGCTGGCAAATTACCCACCGTATCGCAATCCCAGATTGTGTTAGCTTTCGAAAAATGTCATAGAATGTCTGGATACTTTCGCACCTTTTTAAGTTAATGTTGGCGTCTTCAGTAGGAGTTGAGACGGCTGAACAAAATATTCAAATTGTATGGTGTTGTTTGTCCACGCCCATACATACTTCTTGAACTTTTCTACTGATACAATACTGACGCTCAAAAATGTCTGCAAAACGCAAATGGGATCAGCCAGCGCCCGACGCATCATCAGCACCACCACCACAGCCTTCGTCAGATTCGCCTCCACCTCCCCCAAGCTCAGAGAAAGATAGCAAGAGCGCGTCTGATGCTGCTGCCGCTGCCGCTGCTATTGCTGCGAAGATTGCTGCACAGTTTTCTGCGGGAGTTATAGGACCTGGAGGACTTAAAGATGATGCAGCTTTCTCCGACGATATTGATATAAATGACGTTAGAAATCGTTATGTATTGACCAAATCGTCTACTCAACAACAGGTATGTGTCAATTTCACGACTTTTGCCAAACCATCCCAAAGAGCAATCACCACGGGTCAGAACTAACACGTTTGTTAGATTTTTGAGGAAACCGGGGCATCCGTCACGACCAAGGGTGTTTGGCAACCTGATCGTTCAAAAGCAACAGAAAAAGACCCACCCTTATTCTTGCATATCACGGCTCCGACGCTAGATGTTTTGAAGAAAGGGATTGAGAAGGTGAAAGAGTATATGAATATTGATCTTGGCTCTCTTGTAGAGGACAAGAAGGACCGGTTGCGCGAGAAGGTCAGTCTTAACATCCATGTGTGGTCGACCAAAACTATACTTTTTCTATCTATAGCGAAAATGGCCGGAGGAGAAGCTTCCTGTTGGTCTCGACAGTATAAGAAACTTCAACATACGAGCAAAAGTCGTTGGGCCTCAAGTAAGCATTGTCTGGCTCTAGGAATGCTAATGCCTCTCACTGCCGGGTATAGGGGTCGTTCGTCAAATATATCCAACATGAGACGGGGGCGAGGGTACAGATCAAAGGTATCGGATCCGGTTTCATTGAGCAAGAGACGGGTGCTGAGAGCAACGAACCATTGTATATCCACATAACGTACGTCCCTTCCATACGATCGTCCTGTTTCGCAGAAAGCTACACACAACCGCTGACACGCTGATCATCACTCCAGGAGCCCCGAAGAAAGTCAAGTAGCTCGTGCTAAAGTGCTCACGGAAGACCTTCTACTTGTCGTGCGTTCCGAGCATGCGAAGATGCAAGCCGTCGTACACCAACAACAGATGGAGTTGCACCAGGCCCAGGCTCAATATGCGGCATACGCCATGGCAGTAGGTATCCTTCATTTCGTTCGGCTCGTAAACGTTCTTTTCTTGTCGGTGATCTCACTTTTGGCCATTGACTTACATACGAGAGGAATTTGGCTATCATCAATTCCTCAGAAAAGACTCACATACTAGCGAGGGCGTAGTGTACGCATTCGGGGCTAACATTTGATCTTCCTCTAGCAGGGATATGGTCAGCCTCCACCACCGCCATCCAACGAGCCTCCACCCCCACCACCTGGTGACCAACCACCTCCACCTCCAGAAGGTGTGGCAGCAAATGGGTATGCTTCGACAGATCCCCAAGCTCCAGAAGGTGCACAAGGCGCGGCGAATCCTGCCTCTCAGGATGCCTACACTGCTTATTGGTACCTTGTTCATTGCCATGCACAAATTGCCATGTTCTTACTTCCCTTGGTTTAGGGCTGCGTATGGGTACGATGTCAACTCACAGCAATTCAAAGATTGGATGGCGAGTCAACAACAGCAACAATATAGCCAGTATTATGCTGCCCAAGGGTATCCAGGTGCCGGTGGAGTGACTGCAGCTTCACCGCCACCTCCAGGTCCTCCAGGCCCTCCGGGCGAAGCTCCCCCACCTCCCCCACCCGCATGAGAAGTTTCTGTTAGCATGTGTAGCGGACAGGGAGTACTGTAATAGTCATCTAGGTTCTCAAATGCTTTAGATATAATGTGCCTTTGTTTTCTGGCGGTAAGACATTAGGGTTTACTAGCAAATACTCCGTTTCGAAACCCAACCCTGCTCGTGTTATAAATCCCTGTTCTGCTCTGCATGGTATACCATACGAGAACGTCCGTCTTGGAAGAGCATAGGGATGGATGAACCCACAAATCCATTCCAGCCTTATTTCAGATAATGTCTGGAGTTTGATTTCGGGTGACCATACAGTCGAATATAAACCACATGAATATTACACCGAACTGTAAAGGAGTGTTTCCACAGGCGTGACCTCGAAACTGCATTCATGATTCTGCTGATCCAACTTGACACGAAGTTAACGGAAGTATCTTGTGTCTATCTCACATATTTCGGCTCAGATGACCCCGACCGGGAAAGAGGTCTCCATCCTCAGGAATATTCTGTCGACGACTTGTCCACAGCTGCAAAGATATCGAAGATATACAGTCATAATCATAAACAGTCCGAAGACGATGCTGGATGATCGTCCTCACGTCCAGCTTTTGGTATTCGATGTCTCTTGTTCTCTCTACTATCCGACGTGATGACGCTACTTTGATTGTTCCGATGATTCAATGCACTCCCTACCACAGCTGCTGGATGCTATCGATGGCGCTCTGCATGACCGCCTCCTGCCAGTGACGAGTTCGTTCGGCTGGAGTGCCTCGAACGTAAGTGTTGTAGGCAGTGGGCTTCGTCGGCACCTACAGGTGTCGCGCGAGCTTGGAGAGCATTGAGTCGAGCTTCAAGGGTGCCAGAGGGGAGGGTAAAAAATAAGGTGGTTAGTTAGATTTTACAGTTCTGGTAGCAGGGTTCAGAAGCACGAGAAGAAAGGATAAACTTATCTGAATTCTTCTACATACAACAGTTTGTATGTTTTACGCTCGAGTCAGCATTTCTTGCCGTGTAGATAGCTGAGAGGAAATATACACGAATCGATATGTCTGAGAAGGAATGGTGCTACCCAAACGTTGTTAGAATGTATTGGTAGAGTGAAATGAGTGAGGTTAGGGGGGGTTGGCAGGCTTTGTGGTGCAAACTCCATTGTGAGAGGCTCATTGTAGTCACAGTAAACCTTCTGAAGCTGAAACGATAGCCAGTGAGTGAGTAGACGAAGGGACGAAATATACCAAAAGTCCCGATTTCATCGGGCAACGACCAGGGGAGCTTTGGTAGCCAGCTGTTACTAGCCTTGACCACATAGAGGTTTACGGTAGCTAAATTGCACAGAGATGACAAGGGAAAGAAAGGAGAGGGGTAGCCGATATGGTGAGGGGAATGTCGAAGGTGAAGTTGAGATAAATAAAGTCGTGTTAATCGCGAAATGGCACGCGCGTTACCAGCCATGAGCTGCTCCAACGGCAGCTTACCCATTGCATGATTTGCATGTGTGACGATTGACGCTCCCGAAAATGTCAAGGGCTTCGGTTGGCACGTCATCGCTGTAAAGGGAGGATTCAGAAGAGTAGTCATAGTCACTAAGCGAAGAGCTGGACTTCGGCGTTGAAGGCCGCCAGTCATGATCCGCAAGGGAGGGTGTTGGCGGCCAAAGCTCGTGGAGGGATGGTTGTTCTTCTGCCTGCATCTGATTGAACGTAATATGAAACCAACGGAAGTATCTGATGTCTATCTCTTCTCTATCTTGATCCCCACCTGATAAACCTTGCGGTGTTTGAGATGAACCTGAAGACGGTAACTCCAGCATGACAGGGGACTTGCAGCTATTCCCACGTCCTTGATTATCTTCTGGGAGACGTGAAAGAATGTTTGACAAGACGGGCTGAGGTCATGTAAGAAGGTGATTAATCAATAAACGGGTTACGAATACATGCCATGTAACTTTATCCCGTATATCTGCACGAGGGCAAAAGTGGTGACATGCGGGACAATGACAACCGTCAGCGTCTGCATCGTCAGCGTCTGGTGTCAGACGAATATCCATTAGAATAGTTATGCCAGGCTTTACTACGGCGTCCCATAATGTCTCGTTGAGTAACTGGTGTCCACTGACAGTCAAATCGTAACGTCCTTGCTCTACATACCGTCTTCCCCTGCGCTTACGAAACAGGAAATTGGGCATGTCACCGAAATCCTACAGTTGGTAGAAGTTCAAACCATAAGCGCCAACGAATGAGTCTATGGGGCATGAAACATACAATTGGATTTAAACATGAATCCATCGGCAATTCAATCGTGATATTCATAGCATCAACCAACCACAGCTGTTTGGAATGCTCCCATGTGTAGCCCAGCTGCCGAACGTTCTGTTGAGCGAGTATCTCCAAAGTGAGTTTTAAAACTGTCTTAAGCTAGGGAGACGGCTCAGTTCCCACATATAAGCAAAGTTAGGGAAAAGGAGGATAACGCACTGTGAAGTTGGATCGCACAGCATCGATTTGTCTTCTATATTTAGCGGTTTTACCTTGAATATCCCCAGTTTTCATGCATCGTGCCCAAGAGCGAGTTTGACGAACAGCTTCGTTGATATCAGAAAGCATTCTCGCTAGTTGCCTTGGGTTGACCAATCATATGAGATAAACACAGCAAGATCCACGAAGAGAACAGTTGAGACGACATAGCGAAATCCACACAGTTCGCCACAAATTCCGGAAGTGGGGAGTAGTTGTCATGATGCGCCCGAAGTGTGTCTCTGACTGCTACGGTAATATCCACAAGGCTCTTGGCGAGCTCTTCAAAATCCTCCTTATTTTGACTCGCTGCCCAATCGGCACAAACGTCGACGGGTAAGTATACTATATATGATAAAGACACTCGCCCGTATGATCTCCAGCACCTGTACCACAAGGCCTGAGGCAACTTTGGCGTATGAGAAGGCGCGATCTCAGACGAGGCGCGGATAGCTTTTGCCGAAAGGATCCAGTTTTCCAGCCATGATACGGGGATATGAGATCTACAGCTTTTGGTAGATGTCCGCAAAGCAACAACTTTCCCCCCAGAAGAAAATCGGTGCAGCAGTAAGGGAAGCGTTGAGCGGTGGCGTTGACCTGCATTTCCAGCTTCCATAGCAGCAGAGAACTTGAGCAAATCAAAGGCGAAGAAAGTGGAGACGGGCGGTAAGTCGAAAGGTTCGGGGAAGTAAGAAATTTATGGGCTGGACTATACACGTTGCGTCCAGCTGCATTCTTGCCAATATTCAGATCAGCTTCTCGCCTCATTGAATCCATGAGGTTATAGAAAACTGTTGACGGAAAGAATCACCTTACATCATGTAACATAAAAAGTCAAGCAATACCAACAACTATATCATAAGTATCGCCTTTCCCTGTGTTTTGTAATTGCTCTCAGTGAACGTTCGCAATACTATGACCTTACCGGATGGACGGACACACATCCAGATTAGAGCATGGATCCACGAACAATTCAAAGATGATGTTCATGGCTTTTTTCGACTCGCGCAGTGGTTTGGAATATCCCCATGCCAACCCAGTTGTTCCACAAACACTGTGATTCTCAATTCTATATTCGTAAAATTGCCGACCTTACTTTCGTCTTTTTTCCTAATTGAGCGACTACTAATATAGTGCTAAGGTGGCCCCGCCTGGAGTGCGAATGGTACACATCTCCAACGTCAGGAGTTATTTCGTCGACGGCGGAGCATTTGTCTCACTTTACGACCGAGGAGGATGTGCTCACAGCTGCGAGAGAAATCGAAGATACACGGTCATAATCATAAAAGTCCGAAGACGATGCTGTAACATGGCCCTTTGGCATTCAATGCCTCTTGTTCTTTCTACTATCCTTGCTTTAAACGATCGATGCGATGATGCTACCTTGGATTTTCCGATAACTCGATCAAGTCCCTACCCCAACCCTGGTCGCTATCGATGGCCTTCTGCATGGCATGATTACGCTTCTGCATGACCGCCCGCGCTAGTTCTCTATTGATCTTTTCCGCCAACTCCCGTCTTTGCCTTTCTGCCTCTCGTTGCACCCATCTAGCTTCCTTTTTCGCTACTTCGGGGGAAACATCGGTACTTGACGCAACCCTACGCCTGATCGAAAAATCATAAAAGGAAACGCGATCTCTGCGAAGAGGTTCGAAGGAGGGCGCTGGATTCAAGTGAAGTGCCGGCGTCTCAAAGGTAGACGGCAGCTCCGTCTTCACTTCACGAAATATGTCAAGCGGGGTCCGGTGTGTCGATTCTGTCGCTCGCGTGCGGCCGTCTAGCTTCCGTAAAGCCTCCGCAGTTGCCTCATCATCGAGCCCTGACCAGCCTTCCTGGGTCCCTCGAAGCAACGAATGGGCTACTTTGTGCGTTTTCAAGTGGAGTGCCGGCGTCTCGAAAGTAGACGGCAGCTCCTTCTTCGCTCCACGAGATATGTCAAGTGGGGTTCGGTGTGTCGATCCTGTCGCTCGCGTGCGGGCGTCCTTTTTACTTAGCCCGTCCAGCTTCCGTAAAGCCTCCGCAGTTGCCTCATCATCAAGCTCTGACCAGCCTTCCTGGGTCCCTCGAAGCAACGAATGGGCTACGTTGTGCGTTTCCTTGTGAAGAGGTGGCGTACTCGAAATTCCTGTCGACGCTGGGTTGCGCAAGAACCGCTCAATAGACAACGAAGAGGGTGAGGGTGGAAGACGAGAGAAATCAGCCGTATGAATGCGTCGTGAGGGATGACCATCTGGACTAGGAGATGAGCTGGCTGAAGTATGTCGCACATGCCGGTCTTTTGCGCCTAAGTGAGAACGGCCCTCCCCCTGCATATGCTTGCGATTGTCAACGGTCATAGCCTGCAGTGCTTCCACACCTTTCCGTCTCGACTGCTTGACGACGTGAAACCGACGAAAATACCGGATATCCATATCCTCGTCTCCATCGTGACGCTGACCCAGTGGACCAGGGTGTAGTTGAGAGGGCCGTGAAACAAATGGCGCTGGCACACCCGATGCCTCCGGTATATCCATATCCATTCCCACTTCCTCGATTATCCCCTGCGACACGCGAAAGAATGTTTGGCAAGACGGACTGAAGTCAAATATGAACGCATGTAATTGACGAGATTGCCTTAAATACATACCATGTAACTTCTTCTCCTAAGTAAGCGCCAACGCACAGGTGATGGCATGCGGGACATCGACGACCATCACCCTTTTCACTATCCGCATCAGATAGCAGACGAATGTCCATTAGAACAGTCACACCAGGTCTTACAATGACACCCCATGATTTTTGGTCGACCAGGCATTGCTCGTCGACTGTCAGATCGTAGCGACGTCTTTCCACGAATCGCCTTCCCCTGCGCTTACGAAATAGGAAATTGAGCATATCACCGAAATCCTGTGGTGATTGAGTGTTCACAACGGCTATGAGTGCTCACGAATAGGTTTGTAGGGCCTAACACTCACGTCTGGACTTGCGCATAGATCCATCGGCAATTCGATGGTGATATTCATGGCGTCGACCAATCGCAGAGGTTTAGAATGTTCCCATGTGTAGCCCAACTGTCGAATGTTTTGTTGAGCATGCATCTTCAAGGCAAGTTGTAGAACTGTGGTGAGCTAATGAGGCGAATCAATGCATAAACATAAGCAAGGTGAAGGAGAATATAAACGCACTGTGAAATTTGATCGCATAGCGTCAATCTGTCTTCTGTATTTTGCGATTGTGTCTTGAATCTCTCCAGTTTTCAGGTATCGGGTCCATGAGCGAGTTTGGCGGACGGCTTCATTGATGTCGGAAAGCATTTTTCCCAATCGTCTTGGATTGGACAGCCAAGTGAGTCAAGATTCGCGCCGAGAGAAGCTCAAACAACGTACTCAGAGAAATCCACACAACTGGCCACAAATTCCGAAGGTGGCGAGTAGTTATCATGATGGGCCCGAAGTGTGTCTCTGACGGCTGTGATGGTGTCTACGAGGCTTTTGGCGAGCTCCTCGAAGTCTTCCTTATTTTTACGAGCTGCCTATACAGCGGATCAATGTTAGTAAACAGTGTAACTCTTGTGTCAGGGAACCCGCCTGTATGATCTCCAAAACCTGTACAACAAGGCCTGCAGCGACTTTGACGTATGGAAAAGGTGCGATTTCGGACGAAGCACGGATTGCTTTTGCAGAGAGGATCAAATTTTCCAACAATGGTATCGGAACTTGAGGTGCACAGGCCTTGATGGATGTTCGAAGAGCTATAACTTTGCCGCCTGAGAAAGCCTGCCGTAGTAATTGGCGAAGTGTCAAAGCATGGCCATGATCTTCATTGCGAGCGCTCATGAGAATCAAGTATCTAGGCTGTCAGAACACGGAAGGCAACTATGTGATTGAAGAAGGCATGGCTCGTCGGGCTCTATGATATAGGTGCAGTCTCCCGGACATGGCAGTGCTATGCACGTTGGCGGTGACCGGGGTCTCATATAAATATTTGATTTACTGTTTTCCAGCCATACACTGATACGGTGCAGTAATAAGTATATCGCAATGTGAGAGTGTTCGAAGAACTATGAAACTTTGCCCCCCCCCCCCCGAGGAAGTCACCAAAAGCTACGGAGTGGTTCAACAAGGCATGGCTCGAGAGAGCAAATATATCGGCACAGTTTGACAATATCAAGGCAGTACCATACAGCTTCTGCCCAGAATTAGATCAGCTTGTCACCTCGTACAGTCGGTAAGCGATGTACAGATGGTTATACTTGGGCGCGTAGTGGTGAAAAGGCATCTAAGGTTGTAGAGAGAGAAAATCAGAGCTGGGTTCCGACTCTCATGATCATTGATATGTTCAAACTCCTATCGATCTGAATCTTTTCGCCAATGGGGTCGATTTAAAACTCCTACCACCCGGTCTAGTCACTGACGGCTAGGAATGATATTGAGGGCGTGCTGCAAGACTGCCTCCACGTAAATTTGGGCTATTCAATAGCTCTGGCTCTCTGCTATCGCCACACTGGCTTTGACATGGACGTGATGCTGAGCTACCCACTCAAATCACAATGTGTTCGTCCACCATAGGAGCCATACGAGGCCACAACTTGAAGCTCTCTACCATTAATAGAGACTATTCCTCTGTTTCCTCAAATTCTGCATGCTCTTTATATTCTTCTTCAACCCTTGTATCTCACCCCGCCAGTTCCATGTTTCCCTTCCTGCTTTCCATTGCAACTGATCAACTTCTTTCCTTATGTTTCTTAGGGAAACATCTCCTAGCGACAGAAGCCTAGTGTCTGCTGAAAGGTTTTGAAAGAATCCACCATTTGTAATAGGGGGCGACGCACGTCCTGAGGGGGCCAAGCTCAAATCAGGGATGGGCGTTGTGGAGGGGAAATCCTACTAGACAGAAACCACGCATGAGAGAGAAGATGCTCCAAAGATGGAGCAGATGTGAACTAGTGAGTAACATGACAGCCCAATGAAGGCCGCTTGGGGTGCACTAATTGGCAAGCGCAGAGGCTTGATGGATGAGTGAGGAAGAGAGGGCGAGGAGAGACAGACAGAGTCTGAGTTGAAAAACAACGTCAAAAGAGATGTGCTTGCTGTTGAGCACGATATTTAAAATCTTATAGTGACCAGTCCCGCACAGCTAGCAAAAGTGGGGGAAAAAAGGTATTGTATTTGAGCAATTATGGTGACATTTTATACATGCATGCTAATTAAAAATAGAAGAGAATGAGTAATTGCTTTTGGATTTCAACTGGCTCAAGCCCAGAAAGGGCAGCCATAGAACATATAAGAAAGTAAAAAAGGAGGTTGGGCAATGTATCAAGCATATCTAATGACATACCATTGCCCTAAACTGAGTAGATCCCCCATTGGGAAGTGTCGATGCTGAAGGTGTGCATATTAAAGCCATTAGGGTCCAAGAATGAGTGTGTCATAATGAAATACGATGACCAAATGAGTGAACGAAGTCCTCAAGGGACCAAGCAGTGTCAAATCGCGGAAGTGATATCGGTGAAGTGCTTAGGTGAAGGTGGGTGTTTGGTGTGACGCGCCTTTGTTGATCGAAAATAGAACTTCATAGGGTGGCAAGGATATTCTTCCACAGCATTTCGGAGATGTGAGAATAACCATCCTCCAGCGCGTGCTTGCGATTTTCCTCCACAGTAGCCTGAAATGCTTCCATATGCACATGTTCCGGTCTTAACTGCTCTATAACGTGAAATCGACGAAAATACCTGATATCTGTGTCCTCCTCTCCGTCATGACTACTACCCAATGGACAAAGCTGTAGTCGGGAGGACAATGAGAGAGGTGGTGCTGGCATGCCAGAGGTAGAGAGTTTATCTGGATCTATTCTAAGTTCCTCAACTACCCCCTGTGACACGCGAAAGAATGTTTGGCAAGACGGGCTGAAGTCAAATATGAACACATGCAACTGACAAGATTGCCTTGAATACATACCATGTAACTTCATCCCCTAAGTTAGCACCAACACACAGGTGATGACATGCGGGACATTGACGACCATCACCCTTTTCACTATCCGCATCAGATAGCAGACGAATGTCCATTAAAATAGTTACACCAGGTTTTACTATGGCACCCCATAATTTCTGGTCAACCAGCAGTTGCTCCTCAACTGTCAGATCGTAGCGTCGTTTTTCCACATATCGCCTTCCTCTGCGCTTACGAAATATGAAACTGAGCATATCACCAAAATCCTGTGGTTAGTGAGCGTTCATAATGGCTGTGAGCGCTCATTATTAAGTTTGTAGGGCAAAGCACACACCTCTGGACGGATAAGGCCAGGACATATTTGGTTCAAAACATGACCACATTTACAGCCAAGTTTGGGGTACCGTATGCCAAATTTTCGGGTACAGCATACGGTACCCTTACATAATAAGCATCCATGAGCAAGTGAGCAGGGGATTATAATACGGCAGAAAAAGGCCAAATTGGGCCAAAAATCAATAGTCTAGAGGTATCACAAATTGAAAACTGAGGTTTTAGAAAACTGAGAGATGTCAGATATGGTTTTTAGAGACTGTCTCCTAGGATAATTGACTGCAGCAGTATCTGAAAACTATTATAATTGGATTGAGGTTATGAGGAAACTCTAGAAGGGTAAAATATAGTCCTCATAGACTACCTCTCTACATACTTGATGGACACAGTTTCTAGAAACCACTCTACCCAAAATTAAAGTATGAGGGTACTTTGAAAGAATAATCTATAGTTCCCATAAACTGTCTTCAAAGATGCCAAACTGTAATAGTATTTGAAAACTGCTGTACCTAGGTTTGAGGTTTCTCAGAACTACAAAATAATAGAATATAGTTCTTGTAGACTGGCTCCTAATTTCTATAGTATTTGAAAACTGCCATAACTAGATTTCA